>JAAAWM010011192.1:7500-67126 GCA_036873465.1 Thinopyrum obtusiflorum
GATCTAACCCACATGCTTGACTATGCCTCCGAAGACATCGACGGTATGGACGACGATGCCGGAGAGGAGGAGGCCCAAAATCCGCCGTTCATCGGACGCTGGACGGCCACTTCCTCATACGACGTGTACATGGTGGACACACCTAAACAAGGCGACGGCGATGAGGAGAAGGACCCAGTCGAGGATAAACCTCCAAAGATACCACTGAAACGTCAACGTCAGCGGCACCGCTCTAAATCGCGTCGCGAAAAATACAGCAATACCGGCACCGGAAACAATGATACTCCGGAGAAGGCAGAACACCAGGAAGACCCCATCAAACCAACATCCGAGCAGGATGATCGGGAGGATGGGCAAGTCGACCCTGACGAGCAAGCAGGGAACGAAGACTCGGAGGATAGCAACTATCTACCACTCTCCGAGGACGACGTGAGCCTCGGCGATGAAGACTTTATCGTGCCAGAGGAACCCCTCGAACAAGAGAGCTTTAAGCGCCGGCTAATAGCCACGTCAAGAAGCCTAAAAAAGAAACAGGTGAAGCTTCAAGCTGACCAAGATCTGCTCAACGACAGATGGACTAATGTCCTAGAAGTTGAAGAATACGGCCTCGAACGCCCAACAAAGAGTTACCCAAAGCGTAAGCTGCTACCCCAATTCGACGACGAGGCGCTGGAGCCTATACCACCCGCGCGTAACGCGGCCGACGGACCCGACCGACCACCATGTGGCCGGGATAGAATGGCAACTCAAGCCGAACACCAGCGAGCACCACCTCGCCGTAAAAGCAGAGAAACAACAGCTCGGGGATACACATATGACCTACAACAGGACCTGGAAAATAGAACAGGTCAGACCAGATCAATCTACGGATCGCAGGGGCGTGCCCCGGCGTGAGAAGATGGCTATCAAGCCTGGCGCGACAAGCATAACCACGCCCGGGCCGAAAACCGCATACGGACCTCATCTGAAGTGTGTCGTGACATGGCCCGATACAGAGACGCCGCACACCCCCTATGCTTCACCGATGAGGTAATGGAGCACCAGTTCCCAGAAGGGTTTAAACCCATGAACATTGAATCATACGACGGCACAATAGATCCCCAGTATGGATTGAAGATTTTCTTCTCCACAGTCACATGGCTCGCGATGATGATCTACACGCAATCAAATACCTTCCCCTAAAACTTAAGGGGCCTGCTTGGCACTGGTTAAACAGCCTCCCAGAAAACTCTATTCGAAGCTGGGAAGACTTGGAAGATGCCTTTAGAGACAACTTCCAAGGCACTTATATCCGGCCTCCGGATGCCGATGACCTTAGTCATATAATCCAACAGCCCAGAGAGTCGGCCAGGAAATTCTAGACCAGGTTCCTAATTAAAAAGAACCAGATTGTTGACTGCCCGGACGCCAAAGCCCTAGCGGCCTTTAAACACAGCATCCGCGATGAATGGCTCGCCCGACACCTCGGCCAAGAAAAGACGAAGTCCATGTCAGTCCTTACAGCACTAATGACCCGCTTTTGCGCGGGCGAAGATAGCTGGCTAGACCGCAACACCAACAGTACCAGCGACCCTGGCACTTCCGAAGCTAGAAATGGCAACGGAAGGCCCAGACGCAACAAACATAAGCGTCGAAGCAACAATGGTAATACAGAGGATACGGCGGTCAACCCCGGATTCAGTGGCTCCAAATCCGGTCAACGGAAGAAGCCATTCAAATGAAACAAAGACGCTTCATCAAGCCTGGACCGAATACTTGATCGACCTTGCCAGATCCACGACACTCCTGGCAAGCCTGCCAACCACACCAACAGAAGTTGTTGGGTCTTCGAACAAGCCAGCAAGTTAAATGCCGAACATAAGGAGAAAGGGTCGCCCAGCGAGGATGACAACGAGGAGCCTCGCGCACCGAAAACAGGGGGACAGAAGAAATTTCCCCTCGAAGTCAAAACGGTGAATATGATATACGTCACTCATATACCCAAGAGGGAGCGCAAGCGCGCACTAAGGGACGTCTATGCGATAGAGCCAGTCGCCCCAAAATTCAACCCATGGTTGCCTGTCCGATCACCTTCGATCGCAGGGACCATCCGACCAGTATCCGTCACGGAGGTTCGGCCGCATTAGTCCTCGATCCAATCATCGATGGATTCCACCTTACGCGAGTCCTCATGGACGGCAGCAGTAGGCTTAACCTGCTCTATCAGGACACAGTCCGCAAGATGGGTATTGATCCGTCAAGAATCAAGCCCACTAAAACTACCTTTAAAGGAGTAATACCTGGTGTAGAGGCCCGCTGCACAGGCTCAATCACATTGGAGGTCATCTTCGGTTCGCCGGACAACTTCCGCAACAAAGACTTGATCTTCGACGTCTTTCCTTTCCGCAGTGGCTACCATCCACTGCTCGGACGAACCGCATTCGCTCGCTTCAATGCAGTCCCGCACTATGCCTATCTCAAACTCAAGATGCCCGGACCATGCGGTGTTATAACAGTCAATGGAAACATGGAACGCTCCCTCCGTACTGAGGAGCACACCGCGGCCCTGGCAGCGGAAGTATAGGGTGGCCTTATCAAGCCAACTATTACATCGGCGGCCAAGTCCCCGGACACCGTCAAATGAGTCCGGACTACCCCACAGTATGATAGTCCAGCTCGTCAGGAGCTCGATTAGCAATTCGGCCTCCATCTCAGCCCCTACCAAATTATGGCATATGTACCACGCGTACATAATTACGCACTAAAAATACCATGGGAAAGGATGGAGGCATAATAAAGATAAGGTCCAAAATACGGCTAGACCCTATCAGGACACTCATATTTCCTTTTTCTCTTCTTTTTATTTTTCCAGGTTCCTTAAAACCCACATCACCTTTTCGACGGTACCAAGGCCTCTTTTCGAGGCCTATTATGAAAACACTGATCGATGATCCTCTCGAAGGACAATACACCAAGGAGAAAAGCAACATAGACGCGTGGCAGAGTACCTAAAGGATCTTTAAAGATCACCTTGTCCGTTTTCAGGACACATACACACCTTTCCCTTGTGTTCGGCATGTAAAATAGCCTTGTTGCTTACTGCACTGTTTGCACCAATACGTTTTTGACGTATCAATCAGACTATAATGGAAATAGTTTTTAGCCCAACCTATGTGGTGTTGGCTTATCTCTTAATATGTGTTTCCCTGTTTTTGTCCGATTGTCATGTACACCTCAGTACGACTTAAATCGCCAGGGGCTCTATTAAGCCACGTACATTTTTTAAATACTAAAACAAAGTCCGAACACTTTCACAGTGCAATTTGGTGTCCCGAATAAAGCATTATATGCATTGGCTCCGAATCATGTCTTTGGTCAATAGTTGGGTTGCCCGGCTCCTGTGGTTGCTACGTTACGTTCCACTTGATCGGCTAAGGTAGTAAAGGGAGAACTACTGCGATTGTGTTTCCGGTTCATCCGGACAAACACCTCGGTAGAGAAAGCCGAAAACTGAATGTCATGATGCAGCGAGAGCTGGTCAGCTATTCGGTGACTAAGTATAAATCTCTCGCAATTTTTTCCGCATTATGCGATAGGCCGGCCTCCACCCGGCCGGGCATTCACAGCACCTAAGTTCGGATAATTGAACAATACTAGGGGTTGCGCCCACACTCCCATTGTAAAACTCCTATGGCTAAGTGAGAGCGATAAAGCCACATAGTCCAATTGCCTGGTTCGCCGCACTAACACCTCCTTCACGGACCAAGACATTGGGTCAAGTGTGTTTAGGTGCTATCCCGAACACCCCCGTACTACCTACGTGGGGGCTGAAGCCGACGACTGACCAACTCTCAGATGTCATAAACAGCCGCATAGGAGGACATATTTTAAAGTAAAACAAGCAACATATCATACATAAGCCTTGTTTCATAATACAGGATTGGACATCATAGATACATTCATTCAAAAATGATGTCTTTCGAACACCGGCCCTCTACAATACGGGATCCTTCCAGGACATCTCCGAAATACCGCTTTGTCGTGCGGTGCTCTTTGCCTGGGGGCGGTTCCTCGGTTGCGAGCTTGACGACGTCCATCTTCGCCCACTGCACCTTGACACGGGCGAAGGCCATCCGCGCACCTTCGATGCAGACTGACCGCTTCACGGCATCAAGCCAAGGGCAGGCACTGACCAGCCGCTTCATGAGACCGAAGTAGCTACTAGGCATGGGTTCAGCGGGACAAAGACGGATTATCAAATCCCTCATGCCCAATTCGGCTACCCTATGCAGTTCGGTCAACTGCTTCAGGTGATCGCTGAGGGGCACGGGAATGCTCTGGCGCAAGGTACTGCGACCAGAACAGCTTCTTCGTTGAGCTCCCCTCTTCGTCCTGGAAGAACTCCGCAGCATCAGCAATACTCCGGGGCAGGTCCGCAAACGCTCCTGGTGAACTCCAAATCCGGGTTAGCAAGATATACCTTTTCCTCATGAATTTTCTCTGCATGTTACAGGCCTTACCCGCCGCAATCTGCTTTGCCTCTTGGATCTCCCGGACAGAGCTTTGGGCTTTAGTCCAGGCCTCCTGTGCACTTTGGAGGGCCTTAGCAAGATCGGAATTTTGATCCGAAATCTTGCGCTCTAAGGACTCAGATTTGTTTATCGCATCCTTGAGCTCTTGCTGGATTTCCTCCACCCTTGCTTCATGCTTCAGGCGGACGGCTCGTTCCTCCTCCCCCCTTCTTGGCTTCGGCCAGCGCGTTCTTGAGGGTCTCGACCTCCGACGCGTCAGCTATGAGCATTATTATAAAAATCTCATTAAGATAACAATTCAGAGCCGATCTCATTTCAGACATGTTTTCGGTGTCACATACCTTGTTTTTCCTCTAACTTCCGCCTCAGCTCGGACGCTTTGGCGGCATGGGAAGCTGACGCCTGCATCACAGCCTATTTTTCAAACAGATATGTATGTTAATACCCTGGATGAATTATTAGATCCTCTATTTGGCTTTTCTTTGCGAACACCGAACAGAGTCTCAGGGGCTACTATCTATACACAGGCATTCCTCTTATACATAGCTAAAAAGCATTATTTCACATACCTCAAAGCCTCTCAGAAGGCTAGTGTAGGCTTCATTCAATCCGTTTTTCACGGACTGAACCTTTGCAATCACCGTACCCATAAGGGTACGATGCTCTTCCACAATGGTGGTGCTCTGAAACACCCCCATCAGAGTGTTCGGCACCTCCGCATTGACAGAAGTCACCGGTGGGGTGATCGTGCCCCCTTCTTTTGAAGGAGGCTGCTCATCTGACTCCGGAGCCGTGTGGGTCTCCAGAATGACATTTGGTTGGGGGCCAAACTGGACATGGCCCCCGTCTCCAGTCTCCATGGGGGTCGGTTCCCCCATGTTCTCGGCTGCAGGGGTATCACCCTTTGGCGCCGTCTTGGCAGCCTCCTGCGCCTCTCCCTGTTTTGGAAGGGTCCTTTGGGACAACACCTCGGTGTTATCCGCAGCAGTGGGCGAGGAGGCTGGCGGAGGTGATTTGCTCTCCATCATGTTCGGACCCAGCGAGTTCCCAGAAGATGAAGATCGCTGGGGGAGGACATGAACCGGACTGCAGCACACAATTTAATGTATTACAACCACAAGGCAAAGAAGCCGGATATATATGTTTGAGTACTTATGATCCGGCCAGTGGCTTCGGCCTGGGGCACCACTCGTCGGCGTCCGACTCAGAGTCATCCGTAAGGGAGGTTCTCCCTTTCTTGGACGCGTCCGCCTCTAGATCAACGGAAGCTGCCATCTTCTTCTTCTCCCCCTTAGGGGGGGGATTGCTCTCTTCCTCCTCCTCTTCCTCTTCGTCAGGGGAGGAGAGAGTTTCGGTGTCCTCGGACACTATGTCCGAAGCACCTTTACGGCGGGGGCCACTCTTGGCCTCCTTGCCCTTCTTCTTGACATTCTTTTCCGACGCCTGGTACGGCGCCAGGACCAGCATCCTCGTCAACAGAGGAATAGCTGGGTCTTCGGGCAGCGGAGCCGGACAGTGAATCCATTCTGCTTTCTTCGTCCAGCCCTGCGGAGAGAATGGGGAGTTTAGTATGCTCCTTGGACTAGCAAAGTAAGGTTATCAAAGAACTTACGGGGGTCGCAGCGTGGGTGCAGTCATAGCCGAGGTCTTCGGTTGTCTCCGGCCATGACTTCTGGGTCTTAAAATGCAGCTTCCACATGTCTTCGTGCTTCGTGCCGAAGAACCGCTGCAGGGTCCGGGGACCGGCCGGGTTGAACTCCCACATGAACTCTTGACGCGCCTAACAGGGGAGAATCCAGCGGAAGAGCATCACCTGGATCACGCTGGCGAGGCTGGTATTCTTGTCTACCATGCTCTTGATACACTTCTGCAGCGTCATCACTTCATCAGACGATGCCTAGCCCAGGCCCATGTTGAGCCAGGATGCCAGCTGCATTGGAGGTCCGGACTTGAACTCAGTAGGAGCGGCCCATGTGGAGTCACGGGGCTCTGTGACATAGAACCACTCCTGCTGCCATCCCTTCATGTTCTCCACGAAGGTGCCCTTGGGCCAAGTGACATTGGGAAGCTTGCTCACCATAGCGCCTCCGCAATCCGCGTGCTGGCCGTCCACCACTTTCGGCTTCATGTTGAAGATCTTGAGCCATTGGCCAAAGTGGGGGGAAATGCGGAGGAATGCCTCGCATACGATGATAAACACCGAAATGTTGAGGAAGGAATTCGGGGCTAGATCATGGAAATCTAGCCCGTAGTAAAACATGAGGCCACGGACGAAAGGATGAAGGGGAAACCCCAGTCCGCGGAGGAAATGAGGGATAAAAACTACCCTCTCGTTGGACTTTGGTGTGGGGATGATCTGCTTTTTGGCCGGGAGCCGGTGGGCGATCTCCTTTGCCAGGTACCCCGCTTCTCGGAGTTCCTTGATGTTTCTCTCCATGACGGAGGAAGCCATCCACTTGCCCTGCACTCTGGATCCGGACATGGCTGGAGTACTTTCTGGGAACGGAGAGGATTGAAGCTTGGGCACTGGAGCTTGAGGGCGGATGGGCTGAGGAAGAGGAAGGCATGGGGTAAAAGGGGGAACCTTATCTCCTTATAAAGGCAGTTAATATCATGCGTCCCCCACGAGCCTTAAAGCTCGCCTATTCCCAAGGGGTCATGTGAAACGACACGGTTGGGTTTCCCAAACCCGTATTGATGAGAATCCCGTAATAAGGGGGCACGATCTCTGCTTTGACAAGACGTGTCGCCGGAGGCTGCGTCTCGAAACGTGGAACTGGAGGCCAAAAAAACGGTTCGAAATAATAAAGTGGCCGGACGTAACGTCTCACCTGTAAAATCTTCTGAAGACAGAACTTATTTGTATTTTCCCTTGTAATTCAGAGGTGTGACAATTGTACAGATCCGGATATAGTACTGGTGATCAACTACTTTGAAGTGTTCGGAGGAGGAACCCGCCTTGCAATGCCGAAGACAATTTGCGCGCCGGACACATCGTCATTGAAGCTTGGTTCAGGGGCTACTGAGGGAGTCCTAGATTACGGGGTACTCGGGCGTCCGGGCTATGTGACGGGGGCCGGACTGATGGGCTGTGAAGAAACAAGATGGAAGACTTTCCCCCGTGTCCGGATGGGACTCTCCTTGGCGTGGAAGGCAAGCTTGGCGTGCGGATATGAAGATTCCTTTCTCTGTAAACCGACTCTGTACAACCCTAGTCTCCTCCAGTGTCTATATAAACCAGGGGGTTTAGTCCGTAGGGGCAATCATTATCATACAGGCTAGACATCTAGGGTTTAGTGATTATGATCTCGAGGTTGATCAACTCTTGTAACCCCTATGAGGAAGTAGGGTATTACCTCCATTAAGAGGGCCCGAACCTGGGTAAACATTGTGTCCCCTGCCTCCTGTTACCCTCGATCCTTAGACGTACAGTTTGGGACCCCCTACCCGAGATCTACCAGTTTTGACACCGATAGCGCTTGCGCGAACCCGAGGGTGTAAGCAGTGTGTCATCTTCATCATCGTCTTCTTCGTCGATGGCTTCATCATCCATGACACCCAAGAAAAAACGCGACACAGTGGATCAAGAAGGAAGCAACATCGCTCCTTCGCCTGCCCTGTCCAGTTCCCATCATCTATCTCCGCCGTGGATATCGCAGTGGCGGGAGCAAGGGATGACGGTGGCGTGACATCCCCGAACGGTTCAGGCGGCATGATTACCATGCGAGCGCCATTTGGAAAGAGGGGAACGTGATAAGGTTCATAGTTCCTCTCTCCGCCACTTTCACTGGTCGACGATTGAGCTACACTGGGTTTAGCGTCATCGACGTTGATGAGCCTGCGCGAAACTCTGTTCAGCATTTGCCCTGCTAGGGAAAAATCCTGAGTAGAGCGTCAGTGCGAATCCGTTGATTGACGCCCCAGTAAGCATGCTCCGGCAAGGCCTTCCGCATCAGCCTGACTTTTGTGTTGACCCTCGTAAGATCGTCAAAAGTGTAAGAGGAAGGAGAGAGAAAAATGGTCCCTACCTTACACCATGTTTTGTCGCCCGTGAGAGATCTATGATACCCTCCAGCCCTTGCCGGGGATCCGAAAACGACAAGCTAAATGCCAGTCTCCCAAGGCACACGGACATGGAGAATGGATGCTATCGGAGAATAAAAGAAGCATGGACAAAAGCTATGTCAACTTGTCCATTGATTTTATCTCCAGAGTTTGCATTTGCTTACCCCTCGGTCATTCAATGTTTTCCATATGGTTTAAACCTTTCCGTGCAATGGCACCTTGCTGTATTAGTCTGCGCCCCCACCTTGTTTCGAGCCACCTCAACAAAGTGGGTGGTTGCGTCAAATACTCCAAAGGACAAACCTGCCGGGACTTGTCCTTGCCAGCTGAATGCTAAGGACCCGCTCCTCACAGCAATCCCGGCAGCATGCTACCGGCAGGCAACCAAAAACGCGCGAAAAAAAGCTAACCATACAGACTTCAATGGATGCAACGCAAGAGGGATATCATGCATTTGAAGTTAATTAAGAAGGGATCGGCGTGAGCCCTGCTTGAGAACACCACCAACAGGACGTCGTTGGGCATCGTGCCACAACTATCTTCACAGCAAAGGAACCATCGCGGACTCACCAAGATAAGTCACCACCTACGCGCTGGCATAAACCTCACGACTCAGTACTTTGGCACTCGCGACCTCGCTCGGGCAAGGACATTTCCCTTTTGGCCTTCAGGGAGCCGCTTGCGCGCTAAAGGGGACCCCTTGACCCTCGCGCCCCAGGGGCTCTTACCGGACCTCGGGCCACTCACCTCCTGGCCTTGACCACAGCATCGTGACCTGGCATACCAGCAACGGCTGAAGCCTGCCTGGGGACTGGGTCCTATCGGCATATGGCACTAAGCTACCGCGAGAACAAAAGAGAGCACTTTGACGAGGCGGGATACGCAATCACAATACCGAACCAAGTACAATAGCATTAAGACAAAAGCATTATAGTTTTTTACATACCCCCACGGGGCTCGTCATGATTTCGTGCAGGAAAAGAAAAAGAGGTGACCCAGAAGAACCTCGGCCTCGGCGACATCACCTACGGCACCGGGTCAACGCCGCTGCCATGCTCTGGGCGCGGAGAGAGCTCGGTGGCTCATAGCTGTCATCATCACTAGACTCTGGAGAATCACTGGATTCCGGGAAGTCGCCGCTGCTGGTGGAGGAGCTGCTGGCAAGGCCAAGGGCAAGTTCAGCGCCCCTGGCCGTGCCGCGTTGGTTGCCTCTCCCAGAGCAGCACTTCAGGCGCTGGCCGTCCCCGCCAAAGATCTTGAAGAAGAGCGTCGAAGCTCCGTCGTACTCGAAGTGGATGGCGAGAACCCCCCGGGCAGCAGGCACGGGCGATCTCGCCCCATCCACGGGCAATGAAGACGTCGCCCTTGGGGACGACCTCGACCTCCGCCTTAGTAGCTTGGCTGCAGCACCCGGCGTGTTGCAGCCACAGCTCGATGGGCCCCCTCGGCGGTATCTCCTCTGCAAAGAACCACGGGAGCAGGATCCATGTGCGTGGCGGCATTACCGCCCACACCACAAACTCGCGCGATGTGCCTTCCGCATGGGTGCACGAGCCGGGCAGCCATGCAGCCATCGCTTTTTCTCCTCCGCGACCCCGACCCTCGCAGAACTAGGCATCTCCCCCATGCACAGGGCTCTGTGCGTGGGCATACACAGGGAGCGGGAAGCCCGACGGAGGCCGCTCGTGCCAGGGCTGCGTCACCTCGCGCCCTTCACCGGCGTCGCGGGAGCGGCCGAGCCTCTTCTTCGGCGGAAGTGGCCCGACTTCCTCCCGAGTGGCCTTCCCCATCTCCGCCACCGAAAACCTCCTCACCGGTGCCATGGATGCTTCTACAAGATGGCAATACAAGAAGGAAGAAGAAGGAGCAAGCAGTGAGAAAATGGAAATGGGCAAGGGGATCCTCCCTCCCCCCATTTATAGCCAGAGGGAGGCCAACCGCCGGCCTCCATGATCCCCAGTAATGATGGCCTTTCTGCATGCAGTAGGCTCTTGTCAAGTCGAACGGTTGCCGATGCCACGTGGGGAAGTGGAGACGCCCTTGTCCCATCAAGCGCCACACGTCGATCGGGTCCCTAGGCGATTGGGGCCCGCAGCGCTTCGCCCTTGCCCTTTGGCTTCGCCTCGAAGCCAAGTCCGAGAACGCCTTGGGCCCGGGGGCTACTATCGGCGTTCTTGGAACCGGGGTACCCAGACTTGCCTACCTGCAGCCCACGGCGTGGCTCCATCGCCGCCCTGGTATGACCCATCTTCAGCACCAACAATACAAGACCCTCGTGAGAGGCCAAGCCTCGCGAGGTGGACGACGCCAAGACCTCTAGAAGGAGCGGCCTCCCTAGGCTGGCTCCTGAGGAGCGGAGTTTCCTATGCAGGCGCCCACCTCGTGAGGTCAAGGTGACGCAAGCCATGACAACCAAGGCCAGGCGGGCGCCAGCGGGCGTAGTACAACAGGTTTCCTCTTTGGTGCTAAAGAGGCAAGCACAGGCGCGGAGTCCTGAGGAATCAGCCAAAGGTTTCCCTTTCTGTGCTACAAGACCGAAACCGCCAGGACAGCAGGACGGAGGTCATCGCTGAGCCCACCATGGCGTCACAGCCAGAAGCTTTGAAGGTGAAGACCACCTTTTGTCATGCTAAGATGTACTAATTGTCTCCCTTCGAATTTGGCCGTTGTGGGATCCCTTCCCGCCTTCATTTTGGGGGAAGAGGACCAAGGCCACCATAAACATAGCCTAACCACCACCATAGAGGAGGACGGATCATTCAGACCATCCACAGATCATTCAGACCATCCGCACCCTCACCAGCTCACACAAACACAAGAACACACCTCCTGAGGTTGTTCTCCCTTTTTAATAGTTCATCCTCAGCCCACCTCGAGGCTAATCCACCACAAAGCAGGAGTAGGGTATTACACCGCTAGGTGGCCCGAACCTGGGTAAACTGCTGTGTCTCATTCCATTCCAGTTCATCGAGCTAGGCCGTGAGATCGACGAGTTGGCAGACTAGGTAGGTTGAGTTCTTCGCACGCACCCCAGAGTTCGAATCTATCTTGGGTCTGTGGAGCCTTGAATCCGACAGCGAGCTTTGCTACTATAGTTGGATTATATGGTGTTTCTCCCTCTCTAAATTGTGATGAACTGAGTCTTCTCCTCTGAGGTTTTGTTATGTCGGATTGTATCTTTGGGTGTGAGAGCACTTGATGTATGTCTTGCGATGGGATACCCATCATGACAATGGGATGTTCTGTTGGTCCACTTGATGTATGTTCTGGTTATCAACTTGCGGATTCCCATGGTGACATTGGGGTAATCTATGCATAGGGGTTGATGCATGTTTTCATATTCCTTTCTCCGGTAGAAATCTCGGGATGCTCATGAAGTTCTTTGTGTTGGATTGAATTTATGAATCTGAAGTTGTTTGATGCATATCGTATAATTGACCCACGGATACTTGTGGTGACATTGGAGTATCTAGGTGACATTAGGGTTTTATTGATGTGTGTCATATGGTGTTATTTTTACTATGAACTCTAGGGCTGTTTGTGACACTTATAGGAATAGCTCAATGGATTGATCGGAAAGAATAACTTTGAGGTGGTTTCGTACCCTACAAGCAATTTCATCTTATGTTCTCCATGATAGGAACTTTGGAGTGACTTTTGTTATCATTGTTGAGAGAACTTGCACTTGTGAAAGTATGAACCCTAGGCCTTGTTTCCAACATTGCAATACCGTTTTCACTCACTTTTACCACTAGATACCTTGCTGTTTTTATATTTTCAGATTACAAAAACCTATATCTACCATCCATATTGCACTTGTATCACCATCTCTTCGCCGAACTAGTGCACCTATACAATTTACCATTGTATTGGGTGTGTTGGGGACACAAGTGACTCTTTGTTATTTGGTTGCAGGGTTGTTTGAGAGAGACCATCTTCATCCTATGCCTCCCTCAGATTGAAAAACCTTAGGTCATCCACTTGAGGGAAATTTGCTACTGTCCTACAAAACTCTGCGCTTGGAGGCCCAACACGAGTCTACAGGAAGAAGGTTGCGTAGTAGACATCAAGCTCTTTTCTGGCGCCGTTGCCGGGGAGGTTAGTTCTTGACGGTATATCTTTAGATCTTGCAATTGAATCTTTTAGTTTCTTGTTTTACCACTACTTTAGTCTATAAAATAAAACTACAAAAAATGGAATTGAGGTTGCCTCATATTATTCATCTTTATAATGTCTTTCGTGAAAATGATGGAAAAGAAAATTGTGCCAAAGTGTTAGAAGAATAAGTCAATAAAATGTTTGGCATAAAATCTTTGGATGATGAGCATGATTGCAATGTTGTTAGTATGAATTCTTTGAATATCCATGATGCTAACGATATGCAAAGCCACAAGCTTGGGGATGCTATATTTGATGAAGATGATATTTTTATTCCCCCAAGTTTTGATGAGCAAATTTATTATGATGATAGCATGCCTCCTATTTGTGATGATTATGTTGATGAAAGTGGATTTAGAAGAGTGTCAACTCTAAGTAATGATCCCACTATTTTGGAGGGTGTTGAATCTTTTCATAATATTGATAAAAGTGGATTTGGAGAGGTCATGACTTTATTTAGTGATGAATCCACTATTTCGGAAGAGGTTCCAATTGATTATGAGAACAAAGTTGCTATCTATGATGATTATTGTGACGACATGTATGCTATAAAGAGTAATGATATCCATGAAACTTGTCATCATGATTTTATTTCTCAAATTGATTATGTGAATCTAGTATCCCATGATAGTTATTTTGTTGAATTTGCTCCCACTATTATGATTGAGAAGAATTTTGCTTATGTGGTGAGTAGTAAAATTTCTATGCTTATGAATCATGAAAGGAATGCTTTATGGTATGGTTATATTGTTGAATTTATTCATGATGCTACTGAAAATTACTATCAAGGAGGAATATATGCTTTTACATATTGCAATATTATCAAGTTTCCTCTCTATGTGTTGAAAGTTTTGAAGTCATGCTTGTTTTGCCTTCCTATGCTAGCTGATTCTTGCTCCCAAAAATTATTTGCTCACAAAATCCCTATGAATAGGAAGTGGGTTAGACTTAAATGTTCTAGTCATATTCTTCATGATGCTCTATTTGTGTTTCCATTCTTATCTTTTATTTGAGCATCATTGAAATCATCATGCTCAGCTAGAAAGGCATTAAAGAAAAGCGCTTGTTGAAAGACAACCAAATAACTACCTCTACTATTTTTGTGAGTTCACATGATCAGGCTACTGTAGTAATCATGCTTTATATCTTTTGTTTCAATAAAGTGGCAAGTAAAGCCTTTGGGATAGTGTGGACGATAGTTTACTTGATTCTGTGCAAAAAAAAGAAACATTTTCTTTGAGTCACAGAATTGTTTAAATTCACTGGAGCGCGATAAAATTCTGTATTTTTTACACATTATTGTTATTTGTCTATCTTTTCCTAAATTTTCAGAATTTTCGGAGTAGCAGAAGTATGGAAAGTTTCCAGATTACTACGGACTGTTCTGTTTTTGACAGATTCTGTTTTCTATATGTTGTTTGCTTATTTTGATGAATCTATGAGTAGTATCGGAGGGTATGAACCATGGAGAAGTTGGAGTACAGTAGATATAACACCAATATGAATTTAGAATGAGTTCACAACAGTACCAAAAGTGGTGATTTTATTTTCTTATACTAACGAAGCTTACGAGCTTTCTATTGAGTTTTGTGTGATTGAAGTTTTCAAGTTTTGGGTGAGATATCGATATGAGGAGAATAAGGAGTGGAAAGACCCTAAGCTTGGGGATGCCCAAGGCACCCCGAGGTAATATTCAAGGAATACCCAAGCAACTAAGCTTGGAGATGCCCCGGAAGGCATCCCCTCTTTCGTCTTCAACATTATCGGTCACCTCACTTGGAGCTATATTTTTATTTGTCACATGATATGAGTTTTGCTTGGAGCATCATTTTATTTTAGATTGATTTGCTTGCTGCTATTTAGAATAATGTTTTGCATCTTTCAGTTCAATAAAAAGGTCAAGTATAGCCTTTACCATGCTTATTTTGCAAGTCCATATGTTGCTGTTTTGAAAACAGAAGGTTTTCTATCATTGTCTGAATTCTTCTGGAAAGTCAGAATGTGATAAAATCTTGAAATTTTACACAATGAGTAAAAACAAGTTATCTACAGTATGGTAAATTTTCATAATTTTTGGAGTTAGGGAAGTATGAATTTTCTTGCATTCTTTACAAACTATTCTATTTAGGTAGATTACTGTTATGTTTGCATATGTTTGTTTATTTAATGATTTTATTTGAGGATAGGACTTTTAAATATGCAGAGGCATTTAGTATGCAATGTTAAATAATAATTTTAGTGATTTGCTCCAGTAAATAATGATAAGGTTATTGCATTGATTTATACTAACTTATCTCACGAGTTCTTGTTGAGTTTTGTGTGGATGAAGTTTTTAAGAATTAGGGAAACCGTGATATGAGAGGAATTAAGGAGACACAAGAGCTCAAGCTTGGGGATGCCGAAGGCATCCCTAGTTAATATTTCAAGAAGTCTCAAGCATCTAAGCTTGGGGATGCCCCGGTTGGCATCCGACCTTTCTTCATCAACAATTATCGGTTAGTATAGGTTGAGCCTAAGTTTTTGCTCTTCACATGATATGTGCTATCCTTGGAATGTCATTTTATTTTGTTTTGCTTTCTGTTTGAATAAAATATTCAGATCTTAAATTCTTAAATGTTAGAGAGTTTTCACATAGTTACATAATTATTTGACTACTCATTGATCTTCACTTATATCTTTTGGAGTAGTTTGTTAGTTGCTCTATGTGCTTCACTTATATCTTTTTAGAGCATGGCGGTGGTTTTATTTTGAAGAAATTGATGAACTCTCATGCTTCACTTATATTATTTTGAGAGTCTTAAATAGCATGATAATTTGCTTAGGTTATGAATTTAGTCCTAATATGATGGGCATCCAAGAGGGATATAATAAAAACTTCCATATAAAGAGCATTGAATACAATGAGAAGTTTGATTCCTTGCATTTGTTTTGAGATATAAAGATGGTGATATTAGAGTCATGCTAGTGAGTAATTGTGGATTGGTAGAAATACTTGTGTTAAAGTTTGTGATTCCCGTAGCATGCACGTATGGTGAACTGTTATGTAACAAAGTCGGAGCATGACTATTTTTTGATTGTCTTCCTTATGAGTGGCGGTCGGGGACGAGCGATGGTCTATCCCCCTAGGAGCATGCGTGTAGTACTTTGTTTCAGTGACTAATAGATTTTTGCAATAAGTATGTGAGTTCTTTATGACTAATGTTGAGTCCATGGATTATACGCACTCTCACCCTTCCACCATTGCTAGCCTCTCTAGTACCACGCAACTTTCGCCGATACCATATACCTTCCTCAAAACAGCCACCATACCTACCTATTATGGCATTTCCATAGCCATTCCGAGATATATTGCCATGCAACGTCCACCGTTCCGTTTTACTATGACACGCTTCATCATTGTCATATTGCTTTGCATGATCATGTAGTTGACATAGTATTTGTGGAAAAGCCACCATTCATAATTTTTATACATGTCACTCTTGAGTCATTGCACATCCCGATACACCGCCGGAGGCATTCACATAGAGTCATATCTTTTGGTCTAGTATTAGTTGTAATTCTTGAGTTGTAAAGTAAATAAAAGTGTGATGATCATCATTATTAGAGCATTGTCCCATGTGAGGAAAGGATGATGGAGACTATGATTCCTCCACAAGTCAGGATGAGACTCCGGACAAAAAAAAAGAGAAACGAAAGAAAGGCCAAAAAAGAGAGCCAAAAGAGTATAAATGAGAGAAAAGAGAGAAGGGACAATGCTACTATCCTTCTTCCACACTTGTGCTTCAAAGTAGCACCATGATCTTCATGATAGAGAGTCTCCTATGTTGTCACTTTCATATACTGGTGGGAATTTTTCATTATAGAACTTGGCTTGTATATTCCAATGATGGGTGTCGGTGTCAAAACCGATGGATCTCGGGTAGGGGGTCCCGAACTGTGCGTCTAGGATCGATGGTAACAGGAGACGGGGGACACGATGTTTACCCAAGTTCAGGCCCTCTCTATGGAGGTAATACCCTACTTCCTGCTTGATTGATCTTGATGAATATGAGTATTACAAGAGTTGATCTACCACGAGATCGTAATTGCTAAACCCTAAAAGTCTAGTCTGTATGACTATGGTAATGAATGTGTGTTATCCAGACTACGCCCTCCAGTTTATATAAACACTGGAGGGATCTAGGGTACATAGAGTCGGTTACATAGGAAGGAATCTTCATAGTTGGTCGCCAAGCTTGCCCTCCATGCCAAGGAGAGTCCAATCCGGACACAGGTATAGTCTTCGGTCTTCATGTCTTCTCAGCCCATCAGTCCGGCCCACGGATAACAGGCCGGATGCCCGAGGACCCCTTAGTCCAGGACTCCCTCAGTAGCCCCTCAACCTGGCTTCAATGACGAGGAGTCCGGCGCGCAGATTGTCTTCGGCATTGCAAGGTGGGTTCCCCCTTCCGAACTCCAAGATAGTCTTCGGATGCGATGATAGAATCCGGACCTGTCTCACACACCATACACAACCGCAGAGATATATATATATATATTTTTACACGAGTTCTATCCGCTGACAGCTTTTTACAACATGACATCACGTCTGTCCGGTCATAATTTCGAACCATTTTTCGTCTGCCGCTCCATGTTTTGAGACGCGGTTGCCATTGGCATGTCTTGTCAAAGCAGAGATTGTGTCCCCTTATCGCGGGATTCTCATCAATGCGGGCATGGGTAACCCAACTGCGCCGTTTATATAGCCCTTGGGAATAGGCGAGTTTTTAGGGCGAGTGGGGAGGAGCTTGATATTCGCGGCCTTTATAAGGGGATAAGGATTCTCTTCCTACACCCTTGGGGGGGGGGGGGGGGGGGGGGGGGGGGGGGGGGGGGGGGGGGGGGGGGGGGGGGGGGGGGGGGGGGGGGGGGGGGGGGGGGGGGGGGGGGGGGGGGGGGGGGGGGGGGGGGGGGGGGGGGGGGGGGGGGGGGGGGGGGGGGGGGGGGGGGGGGGGGGGGGGGGGGGGGGGGGGGGGGGGGGGGGGGGGGGGGGGGGGGGGGGGGGGGGGGGGGGGGGGGGGGGGGGGGGGGGGGGGGGGGGGGGGGGGGGGGGGGGGGGGGGGGGGGGGGGGGGGGGGGGGGGGGGGGGGGGGGGGGGGGGGGGGGGGGGGGGGGGGGGGGGGGGGGGGGGGATTGATGTTTGTGTGATTTGAATATATAGTTACTCGTATAATTATCTTACCCGTACGTTGTTTGTTATACATATAGTGCCATGGTTTTGATATCCGCCCCCGTCAGCCCTCGTCCTTGTTATGATTCGGATGTGGTATATATATTCTCTTTTAAAACTAGTTGCATTTCGTGTTTATGCCAAATTATGCCCATCAAGTTGACATAGATATTTGTATGTAGGAGGTAGTTGAACCGGAAATTCCAACCGACCCTATTGTCGAGCGGTTAAATTTAGTTGAAAGAGAAAACGAGGATTTGAAGGAAAAAATGAAAAGAATTGAGGGGGAGAAGATGGAATTGGAGTTGCATGTTGCCGATGTCGTCGATGATCACAAGATCAAGATGGAGAAAATGCGCTTGAAGATTAGAAAGATTAGAAAATATGCCATCGATAGTGAGGCTTGGTATCATTATGCTGTTGGATCCATTGTTACCTTAGTTGCGATCTTGATCGTATTTGTTGTTGCATTTAAATGCTTTAGCTAGAGAGTTATTTGTTTGTTGCATTTAAGTGTTGTATGAACTTTATGTATGAACTTGTATTAATTTGGTCTATTCGGTGTTGTGTAATGAAGATGAGCCGGCAATGGATGTATGATGACCGATGCTCTCCCCAGTTCGTTGAGGGCGTGCATAATTTTTTGCTTGCGGTTGAGGCAAACAAGCGGGCGGATGGTTTTATGCCTTGTCCATGTGCTCGCTGTAAGAATGGTCACAATTACTCTACGTCAAGAACCATTCACGTCCACCTGTTTAAGTCCGGTTTCATGCCCCACTATAATGTTTGGACCAAGCACGGAGAAAGAGGGGTTATGATGGAAGACAATGAAGAAGAAGAGGACGACGACAGCTATCCTGGCCATGGGTTCCCTGAATACGATGATACAACAATGGGGGAAGAAGCTGAGCCGGTAATGCGGGAAGAAGCTGAGCCGGCAATGCGGGAAGAAGCTGAAGAAGAGGCATCAGATGAGCCCGTTGATGATCTAAGTCGGGCCATTGCCGATGCAAAGAGAAACTGTGCAAGTGATTTGGAGAAGAAGAAGTTGTAGCGCATGTTAGAGGATCACAAAAAATTATTTTACCCGAATTGCGTAGGTGACAAGAAAAAGCTGGGCACCACACTGGAATTGCTGCAATGGAAGGCAGAGAATGGTGTATCTGACAAGGGATTTGGAAAGTTGCTAGTAATGATAAAGGATATGCTTCCAAAGGACAACGAATTGTCCGAGAGTACGTACGAAGCAAAGAAGGTTGTCTGCCCTCTAGGGTTAGAGGTGCAGAAGATACATGCATGCCCTAATAATTGCATCCTCTACCGTGGTGAGTACGAGGATTTGAACGCTTGCCCGGTATGTGGTGCATTGCGCTATAAGATCAGCCGCGATGACCCTGGTGATGTCGAGGGCGAGCGCCCAAGGAAGAAGATTCCTGCCAAGGTGATGTGGTATGCTCCTATAATACCACGGTTGAAACGTTTGTTCCAAAACAAAGAGGATGCCAAGGCGATGCGATGGCACAGAGAAGACCGTAAGAAAGACGGAAAATTGAGAGTACCCGCTGACGGGTCGCAGTGGAGAAAAATCGAAAGAAAGTACATGAAGGAGTTTGTAGATGACGCAATGAGCGTATGGTTTGGTCTAAGCGCAGATGCCATTAATCCTTTTGGGGAGCAGAGCAGCAACCATAGCACCTGGCCTGTGACTCTATGTTTGTATAACGTTCCTCCTTGGTTGTGCATGAAGCGGAAGTTCATTATGATGCCAGTGCTCATCCAAGGCCCTAAGAAACCCCGCAACGACATTGATGTGTACCTAAGGCCATTAGTTGAAGAACTCTTACAACTGTGGAATGGAACAGGTGTACGTGCGTGAGATGAGCACATGGGGGAAGAATTTGACCTAAAGGCGTTGTTGTTTGTGACCATCAATGATTGGCCTGCTCTCAGTAACTTTCAGGACAGACAAACAAGGGATACCGCGCATGCACGCACTGTTTGGACAATACCGACAGTATATATTTGGCTAATTATAAGAAGAATGTGTACCTGGGACATCGTCGATTTCTTCCGAGCAGGCATCCCGTAAGAAAGAAAGGCAAGCATTTCAAAGGTAAGGCGGAACATAGTTGTAGGAAGAAAACAATTGACGTCGGCCGGTCGCTGCATATGGTGGTAGCAAACCATGTCGCTGGTGGTAGCAAAACAAAACACTAGTTCCAGCAAAAAAAGAATCAGCGACAAATACAGTACACCAGTAGAAAAAGGGTCAAACGTGAAGCACATTAGTGCCGGTTTGTATTTGAGCCGGCACTAATGTATACATTAGTGCCGGTTCCAACGGCTAGCCGGGCTGCTTTCATTAGTACCGGTTCATGGCGAACCTTTAGCACCGGTTCGTGCCACGAACCGGTACTAATGAGAGTGGTGGCAGGATGTTGTCAGACTGGGGCCCCTCCAGCCCCTTTAGTGCCGGTTCTTGGCACAAACCGGTACTAAAGGTCGTCCTACATAAACTCTTCGTCCACCCGAGCTCGCTCTGTTCTTTCCCTTTCCCCTCTCCTCTCTGTTCTTCCGCTCTTCCTCTCGAGCTCATCACACATTTTGCCCAAAATTTGTCAAGATTTGAAAGCCCCCATCCATTCAAATGATCACAAAGGTTAGCAACTTTGTCCTTTCATCTCGGGGGGGGGGGGGGGGGGGGGGGGGGGGGGGGGGGGGGGGGGGGGGGGGGGGGGGGGGGGGGGGGGGGGGGGGGGGGGGGGGGGGGGGGGGGGGGGGGGGGGGGGGGGGGGGGGGGGGGGGGGGGGGGGGGGGGGGGGGGGGGGGGGGGGGGGGGGGGGGGGGGGGGGGGGGGGGGGGGGGGGGGGGGGGGGGGGGGGGGGGGGGGGGGGGGGGGGGGGGGGGGGGGGGGGGGGGGGGGGGGGGGGGGGGGGGGGGGGGGGGGGGGGGGGGGGGGGGGGGGGGGGGGGGGGGGGGGGGGGGGGGGGGGGGGGGGGGGGGGGGGGGGGGGGGGGGGGGGGGGGGGGGGGGGGGGGGGGGGGGGGGGGGGGGGGGGGGGGGGGGGGGGGGGGGGGGGGGGGGGGGGGGGGGGGGGGGGGGGGGGGGGGGGGGGGGGGGGGGGGGGGGGGGGGGGGGGGGGGGGGGGGGGGGGGGGGGGGGGGGGGGGGGGGGGGGGGGGGGGGGGGGGGGGGGGGGGGGGGGGGGGGGGGGGGGGGGGGGGGGGGGGGGGGGGGGGGGGGGGGGGGGGGGGGGGGGGGGGGGGGGGGGGGGGGGGGGGGGGGGGGGGGGGGGGGGGGGGGGGGGGGGGGGGGGGGGGGGGGGGGGGGGGGGGGGGGGGGGGGGGGGGGGGGGGGGGGGGGGGGGGGGGGGGGGGGGGGGGGGGGGGGGGGGGGGGGGGGGGGGGGGGGGGGGGGGGGGGGGGGGGGGGGGGGGGGGGGGGGGGGGGGGGGGGGGGGGGGGGGGGGGGGGGGGGGGGGGGGGGGGGGGGGGGGGGGGGGGGGGGGGGGGGGGGGGGGGGGGGGGGGGGGGGGGGGGGGGGGGGGGGGGGGGGGGGGGGGGGGGGGGGGGGGGGGGGGGGGGGGGGGGGGGGGGGGGGGGGGGGGGGGGGGGGGGGGGGGGGGGGGGGGGGGGGGGGGGGGGGGGGGGGGGGGGGGGGGGGGGGGGGGGGGGGGGGGGGGGGGGGGGGGGGGGGGGGGGGGGGGGGGGGGGGGGGGGGGGGGGGGGGGGGGGGGGGGGGGGGGGGGGGGGGGGGGGGGGGGGGGGGGGGGGGGGGGGGGGGGGGGGGGGGGGGGGGGGGGGGGGGGGGGGGGGGGGGGGGGGGGGGGGGGGGGGGGGGGGGGGGGGGGGGGGGGGGGGGGGGGGGGGGGGGGGGGGGGGGGGGGGGGGGGGGGGGGGGGGGGGGGGGGGGGGGGGGGGGGGGGGGGGGGGGGGGGGGGGGGGGGGGGGGGGGGGGGGGGGGGGGGGGGGGGGGGGGGGGGGGGGGGGGGGGGGGGGGGGGGGGGGGGGGGGGGGGGGGGGGGGGGGGGGGGGGGGGGGGGGGGGGGGGGGGGGGGGGGGGGGGGGGGGGGGGGGGGGGGGG
Source organism: Thinopyrum obtusiflorum (assembly GCA_036873465.1). Classification (NCBI taxonomy): domain Eukaryota; kingdom Viridiplantae; phylum Streptophyta; class Magnoliopsida; order Poales; family Poaceae; genus Thinopyrum; species Thinopyrum obtusiflorum. Next base: position 29,525 of record JAAAWM010011192.1, read on the forward strand.
GGGGGGGGGGGGGGGGGGGGGGGGGGGGGGGGGGGGGGGGGGGGGGGGGGGGGGGGGGGGGGGGGGGGGGGGGGGGGGGGGGGGGGGGGGGGGGGGGGGGGGGGGGGGGGGGGGGGGGGGGGGGGGGGGGGGGGGGGGGGGGGGGGGGGGGGGGGGGGGGGGGGGGGGGGGGGGGGGGGGGGGGGGGGGGGGGGGGGGGGTAATCGGACGTTTTCCGGTAGAAGCCCCCTCAATGCAACCGGAAGCAGTTGCGCCATAATCACGTGGCAGTCATGAGACTTTAGGTTCTGGAACTTTTTCTCTGGCATATTTATTATTCCCTTTATATTCGACGAGAAGCCAGACGTGACCTTCATACTGAGCAGGCATTCAAAGAAGATTTCCTTCTCTTCTTTGGTAAGAGCGTAGCTGGCAAGACCTTCATACTGCTTTGGAGGCATGCCGTCTTTTTCGTGCAAACATTGCAGGTCCTCCCGTGCCTCCGGTGTATCCTTTGTCTTCCCATACACGCCCAAGAAGCCTAGCAGGTTCACGCAAAGGTTCTTCGTCACGTGCATCACGTCGATTGAAGAGCGGACCTCTAGGTCTTTCCAGTAGGGTAGGTCCCAAAATATAGGTTTCTTCTTCGACATGGGTGCGCGTCCCTCAGTGTCATTCAAAACAGATAGTTCACCGGGACCCTTTCCAAAGATTACGTGTAAATCATTGACCATAGTAAGTACGTGATCACCGGTACACATGGCGGGCTTCTTCCGGTGATCTGCCCCGCCTTTGAAATGCTTGCCCTTCTTTCGACATTGATGGTTGGCCGGAAGAAATCGACGATGGCCCAGGTACACATTCTTCCTGCATTTGTCCAGGTATATACTTTCGGTGTCAGCTAAACAGTGCGTGCATGCGTGGTATCCCTTGTTTGTCTGTCCTGAAAGGTTACTGAGAGCGGGCCAATCGTTGATGGTTACAAACAGCAACACATGCAGTTTAAATTCCTCCTGTTTGTGCTCATCCCACACACGTACAATGTTTCCATTCCACAGCTGTAAAAGTTCTTCAATTAATGGCCTTAGGTACACATCAATGTCGTTGCCGGGTTGCTTAGGGCCTTGGATGAGAACTGGCATCATAATGAACTTCTGCTTCATGCACATCCAAGGAGGAAGGTTATACATACATAGAGTCACGGGTCAGGTGCTGTGATTGCTGCTCTGCTCCCCGAAAGGATTAATGCCATCCGCGCTTAAACCAAACCATACGTTCCTTGGGTCACCTGCAAACTCAGCCCGGTACTTTCTCTTGATTTTTCTCCACTGCGACCCGTCACCGGGTGCTCTCAACTTCCCATCTTTCTTACGATCCTCTCTGTGCCATCGCATCAACTTGGCATGCTCTTCGTTTCTGAACAGACGTTTCAACCGTGGTATTATAGGAGCATACCACATCACCTTCGCAGGAACCCTGGGGGGGGGGGGGGGGGGGGGGGGGGGGGGGGGGGGGGGGGGGGGGGGGGGGGGGGGGGGGGGGGGGGGGGGGGGGGGGGGGGGGGGGGGGGGGGGGGGGGGGGGGGGGGGGGGGGGGGCATGCATGTATCTTCTGCACCTCCAATCCTAGAGGGCATACGACCTTCTTTGCTGCGTACGTACTGTCGGGCAATTCGTTATCCTTTGGAAGCTTCTTCTTGAATATTTTCAGCAGCTTCTCAAATCCTTTATCAGGCACAGCATTCTCTGCCTTCCACTGCAGCAATTCCAGTACGGTACCGAGCTTTGTGTTGCCATCTTCGCAATTGGGGTACAACCCTTTTTTGTGATCCTCTAACATGCGATCGAACATCAGCTTCTCCTTTTGACTTTCGCACTGTCTCCTTGCATCAACAATGACCCGGCGGAGATCATCATCGGGCACAATATCGTCTGGTTCCTCTCGATCTTCAGTAGCTTCCCCCGTTGCAGCATCACCGTATTCCGGGGGCACATAGTTGTCATCGTCCTCTTCTTCTTCGCTGTCTTCCATCATAACCCCTATTTCTCCGTGCTTGGTCCAAACATTATAGTGTGGCATGAAACCCTTATAAAGCAGGTGGCTGTGAAGGATTTTCCGGTCAGAGTAAGACTTCGTATTCCCACATATAGGGCATGGACACCACATAAAACCATCTGCTTGTTTGCCTCAGCCACTTCGAGAAAATTATGCACGCCCTTAACGTACTCGGAGGTGTGTCTGTCACCGTACATCCATTGCCGGTTCATCTGCGTGCATGGGGGGGGGGGGGGGGGGGGGGGGGGGGGGGGGGGGGGGGGGGGGGGGGGGGGGGGGGGGGGGGGGGGGGGGGGGGGGGGGGGGGGGGGGGGGGGGGGGGGGGGGGGGGGGGGGGGGGGGGGGGGGGGGGGGGGGGGGGGGGGGGGGGGGGGGGGGGGGGGGGGGGGGGGGGGGGGGGGGGGGGGGGGGGGGGGGGGGGGGGGGGGGGGGGGGGGGGGGGGGGGGGGGGGGGGGGGGGGGGGGGGGGGGGGGGGGGGGGGGGGGGGGGGGGGGGGGGGGGGGGGGGGGGGGGGGGGGGGGGGGGGGGGGGGGGGGGGGGGGGGGGGGGGGGGGGGGGGGGGGGGGGGGGGGGGGGGGGGGGGGGGGGGGGGGGGGGGGGGGGGGGGGGGGGGGGGGGGGGGGGGGGGGGGGGGGGGGGGGGGGGGGGGGGGGGGGGGGGGGGGGGGGGGGGGGGGGGGGGGGGGGGGGGGGGGGGGGGGGGGGGGGGGGGGGGGGGGGGGGGGGGGGGGGGGGGGGGGGGGGGGGGGGGGGGGGGGGGGGGGGGGGGGGGGGGGGGGGGGGGGGGGGGGGGGGGGGGGGGGGGGGGGGGGGGGGGGGGGGGGGGGGGGGGGGGGGGGGGGGGGGGGGGGGGGGGGGGGGGGGGGGGGGGGGGGGGGGGGGGGGGGGGGGGGGGGGGGGGGGGGGGGGGGGGGGGGGGGGGGGGGGGGGGGGGGGGGGGGGGGGGGGGGGGGGGGGGGGGGGGGGGGGGGGGGGGGGAGCTTCGAGAGGAGAAAGCTTAACTACTGTGGCTCGGGCATTTCATCGAACACCTCATGTGCATAGGAGGTGAGCTAGAGCACCACAAAGCTCTCCCCTCGCCGGCCAGAAAAAACAGAGCAGTGTGGAGTGCTCTGCTCGCCGGCGAGGGGGTATATATAGCCACCTCATTGGTCCCGGTTCGTGGCTGGAACCGGGCTCAGTCCCGGTTCCAGCCACGAACCGGGACCAATGGCTGTGGGCCAGGAGCGAGGACCATTGGTCCCAGTTCGTGCCTGGAACCGGGACAAATGGGTCCAGACGAACCGGGACAAATGCCCCACGAGGCCCGGCCGGCCCCCTGAGCGCACGAACCGGGACGTATGCCCCCCATGGGTCCCGGTTCGTGACTGAATCGGGACTAATGGGCTGGCCAGGCCCGAACCAAAGCCCTTTTTTCTACTAGTGTAAAGGGGGTTTTGAAGTTACTTCTCCGACAAAGAACATGCCTCATAATAAGAGGAAAGAAGCACCCAAGAAAGTGTATCGGCGTATGGATCATGCACCACTTCTTTTGACCGATGGTACATGAGCTGCTACTGAGCTTGAGAGTGGTTCCAAGGATGCAGGTGATGGCCAGAAAGACTGGTGACGAGAATGAGTTGGAGAGGAACTGAAAGAAGAAGAAACTGACACCTGAAAACTCGGTAGCGACTGTAGAGCAACGCCTCCCGTCCCAATGATTTGCATGAGCTAGAATTACCGGGTGATTGGGAACCCCGAGGCAGTTCACGAGCTTTTGCTGCATAGTGAAGCAAGAAGCTCTCATGCCCTGCTATTCGTCATGGAAACAAAAATGAGGGCTAAAAGGGTGTGGAAGACCCGTGATACCAGCTTGGTTTTGCGGGTTGCTTTGTCGTGGATAGTGAAGGCCTTAGTGGCGACATGGGTCTTTATTGGTCTAAAGATGTTGAGGTTGAACTGAAAAACTACAGTACCGGCCATATCGATGTATTGGTGAGGATGAGGGATCAAAGCTCGACGGTGTGGCGATTCACTGGTTTTTATGGTGCTCCGAGAGCCAAAGACAGACATCACAACTATCGTTTTCTTTGGAAGTTGTATGCACTGCCACATTCAGCATGGTTATGCATGGGTAATTTTAATGAGACTCTCTATGGTGAGGAATACTTCAGTCGATCAGCTCGACCGGAGTCGCAAATGAAGGCATTTAGAGAGGTCATAGATGAGATTTCCTTCCAGGACTTAGGATGGACTAGGTTGGCATATACTTGGGACAGTCGCCAAGAGGATAATGCTAATGTCTAAGCTCGGTTAGACCGTGCTTTTACTAACGAGGCTTTTCGACAGAAATATGAACATATCTGTGTGCGGCATATAAGTGCAGTTGAGTCTAGTCATTGTTTTGTAGTGACTGAAATCAATGAAAAATTGCAGTCTCTAGGTGTACGACGCGCAAAAACAATTTAGGTATGAGAATGTTTGGCAAACTTGCACAAAATATGAGAAGTTAGTCAAGGATTCGTGGCAATGGCAGAACCACACTCCAGGTCTACACGGGATCGTGGAGTTCCTTGGAGCCCTACAGCGGGAGTTTGAGACAAGGGGTATGCGTGAGTTTGGGTGCCTGTCAAGGACATTTCGACAACTTCAGAAAAAGCTAGACAAATTGGGGCGGCAATCTATAGGGTGTGGCCCTTTTGACGAAGAGAAAAGCGCGACTGCCAAATTGCATGAGGTGCTCCGTCAGGAGGAGGTGTGGCTACGATAGCGCTCAAAGGTCCGGCTATGAGCAAGAGATTATAATACATGACACTTTCAAGCACAAGCTAGGCAGAGGCAGCAAATGAATAAAATCAGTGGGCTACAGAGGGCAGACGGCTCGGTTTGTGCTGATGAAGGCGAGATAAAGATGAAATCCAGTCGTTTTATCAAAATGTGCACACGTCTATGATACATGTGACGGTGAAAGTTACACCGGAGATGAATGAGTTAATGATCAAACCATTCGAGGAAAAGGAAGGATAGACGCCATGTTTTAGATGGCCCCATGAAAAGCTCCATGTGTCGCTAGTTTTACAACAGAATTTTTCCAGCCGCATTGGCACTTGCTAAAAGATGATGTTACTGAAGCCGTGCTTGGATTCCTCAATGGTGGTGATCTACCGTTGGGCCCTAATGACACTTCCATCAGCTTAATTCCAAAGGTACACCATCCACAATTGATTTCCCAATATCGCCCTATTGCCCTATGCCCGGTTTTATACAAATTAGCTGTTAAGTCAGTTACAAAATCGCATGAGGGGGTTTATGGATGATATTATCAATGAGGGGCAAAGTGTGTTTGTTCTTGGTCACTTGACTACGAACAATGTTCTTGTGGCCTTCGAGTGTCCACACTTTGTGCAGGCAGAAGAAAGGGAAAGATTATGCATGTGCAGTCAAGTCAGATATGATAAAAGCATATGATCGAGTGGAGTGACACTATCTGGAGGCCATTCTTCGGGGACTTGGCTTCAGAATCAACTTGATCAAATTAATAGTGAAGTATATCTCATTTGTTCGCTTCTCGGTCCGGGTTAATGGGGAATTACAAGAAGTCAAGCATCTACACTGTGAAATTGGTGTACCGGGCTCTAGTGATTCAAAAAGAACGACTAGCTCAAGATGAAGGCAGGTTATAGAATCCTCAATGAACGATCAGCGGCTGTGGAAGGCTCTACGGTCTCTCAAAGTGGTCCCAAAAGTACGTGTCTTCTGGTGGAGGGTACTCCGTGGTATTTTACGAGATGAATGCACCCTGCAATATAGGCACATCAGAGAAATTAGCCTATATAATCTCTGTTAGGTGAAAGAGGAAAACCTAGAGCACGCGCTAATCCACTGTTCACATGCTCATAGGTTCTAGGAAGAAGCATGTACTTTATTGGAAACTCCCACTGCTTCACCCCAACTCTTGGGCCAGGGACATTTTATGCGTCTCTTTGTTTCCAGAAGAGATACAAGTGTTAGTATTACAGTCATGTGGTCCATATCGAGCTACCGCAACAGATGGATGCATGGGTACAAACTTGATTCGGCGAACTTGGTTAGACTCACTAGAGAAGCTTTGGGCCTCCTAGACATTCTCTGACATTAGGCGGATGTCTTACCAGGTCATTATTGGCGACCTCCATAGCATGAGCAAATCAAGATCAAGGATGTTGCAGTCGTTCATGATGAAGATATGAGCGGATCTGGAGGTGTTGCACGCTCTTCTGCTGCCCTACTTGGTGCTTGGTGCAAACCGCACCCCGGGGTCACTGATCCCATGATGGCGGAAGCCCTATCCCTTCATGATGGAGTCACCTTTGCAAATCTTCGACGGCATGCTCATGTGGTGATGTAGACCGATAGTCTAGAGGTTCTAAACCTCTGAAACACTTGCCTCAATGTTCCTTCAGTTGCGACACCAGCTCTTTTAGAAATTGATGCGCTATCTACTAGATTTACTACCTATGTACTCTCTTCATTTTTGTATATAAGGCCACTATCAAAATTACAATTGCAGCTATATAAGGTCATTAAACATTAATCGAGACAAAATTGATGGAGTTTGCCTCGTACTAGCAACCAAGGACATTAATATCGCTTGCATGCATACGGGAGTGAGAAGGTTGGTTTGCATGCGCTGCATTAATCAACCAATGAGGAGTGAGAGGGTTGGCTTGTTGTGCGTTAGAGAGAAAAATACACATTAATTCACACGTCAAACAAGAAGGAAAGCCTGCTTTCAACATTGGCTTAAACCGACACTAATATTTACCTTGGTACCTGTAATGTGGATTTGTGGCCTTGTATACAAAAATGGAGGAAGTAATTCCACATGTAAGTTGATCAGCAAATGGTCCAACACATTTGTGTGCGAAGCGTGGTTGCACCGTGCATGTCACCGAAAGCTGGCTTACTGAAACTCCGAGCTTTCTGATTAGCAGTCTTCTGGTTAACAACTCAGTGAATGCATTCTTTTGAATAAAGCTCTAAATTCCCTGCAAAAAAAAAACACCCTCCTCGTGCGTCCGAAACACTTGCGAAATGGTCCCTCGATTTGGTTGTAACCTCGTCGCGCCCCATGCCGAGTCGAGTGAGTGTAACTTTGTGATAAAACTCTTAGACTATTAATTCATTCTAGCCCCTACCACCTGAAATTCCTCCTCTATCTTTCTTCCTACGATATCCCCATGAGGATCTCAGTGACTGAACCGATAGATCTTAAGATTGATGAAGTCGCCGCATGCTCCTTGTAGTAGATGGGCACATCATACCACTGAAAGAATAGCGTTGGAAAACCGGAAATACCAATGAATGGGCACATCTGAACCCAAGTGGGTTGGTTCCATGACAAGGAACTTAATAACCATCTAAAAGAAGAGTGGACATTTATTGGCATAAAACCAAAGAGTTCCTACATCTGCAATGTATATACTCAAACAAACGTGGTGTTTGAGTAAATATGAATGATTTCAGGAACACATGATTTAGTATTGTGAGTCGACTGATGTAGTAGGTCGCATTGCATAAGTAACTAACCTTCTCGTGTAGAAATATTATCCAAATCGGTCATTCAAAACAACCCAAGTTGCACATACTACTCAATATGAATTTGAAACTCATCAAAATAAAGCATAGTTGTCACTACTCACTGTTAATATAAGTACACAAGGAGTTGATCTGTGTGACCAGCTTGTCAGCATCTACCATCATCAACTGAAGTTGTTGCAGAACGTCATATATCTGTTCGAATTGTGCATCTGGACTAGAGCCCGCTTTGAAACATTGTACTTGACCACCAACATCAATCCAGCTATTCCCCATGACTTTATGAGTTCCACTTGAAATCGCAGCATCCCTCAGCTCCGAGGCATTACTCCATTCTTCATTTGCAATGTACATATTTGAGAGTAGAAAAATGGCCGATGCATTATCTGGATTATTCACTAGAAGCCTCTTAGCAAAGCGCTTAGCCATGTCAAGGTTACCATATTTTCTGCAGCCATTAAGCATGGTGCCCAGGATAACAGCATCATGTTTGAAAGGTAAGTTTGAAATGATCTCTTCTGCTTCATCTAACCATCCAGCTCGCGCAAAGAGATCGATAAGGCAAGTGTAGTGCTCTGAAATTGGTTCTATGTGGAAGTCATTAACCATTTGAGTAAAGTAGCTGCAACCTTTTTGGACATCACCAGCATGGCTGCATGCACTCAGGACACCCACAAAAGTTACTGAGTTTGGGGTGACCGATCCACAATGAAGTCGCATCATTTCATCATACAGCTCAAGAGATCTCGCTGATTGACCATTCTGAGCTAATCCGCATATCATTGCATTCCAAGATACAATGTCTCTGTGTGGCATGATCTCAAACATTCTTATTGCATCATCCATCTTGGCGCACTTTGAGTACATATCGACAAAACAGCTGGCAACTATAGGAACGAGTTCTAACCCATGCTTGACAGCAAGAGCATGACACTGCCTCCCACTGCCAAGGTCATTCACATAGGCACATGAGCTTACTATGCTGCCAAAGGTGAAGGAATTGGGCAGCATTGCAGCTTTCAGCATCTGGCGAAATATGTCGAAGGCATCAGCCTGGTAACCGCAGGCTGCAAGCCCTGAAATCACAGCGGTCCACGACACAACATCCTTCTCAAGCATAGCATCGAACAGTTTCTTAGCCAAGTCAACGTAACCACATCTCCCGTACACGTCCAGCAAAGAATTGCATAGAAAAAGATCCTTAAGATACCCAGATTTTAGAATCACTGAGTGTACCTGCATTGCCTCTAGACCTGCAGACCGCTCAGCCAAACCATTCAAGACAGTGGCAAAGGTGAACTCATCAGGCCGAACCCCGCAGCCGGTCATGCTAAGAAACTCCTTCATACATGATCCTGCTTCCCCGGACCTCACACCGCAGTCCAGGAGCACATTCCATGACATCAGATCTCTCAGCGGCATACAATCGAACACCTTGCGTGCATCCTCCATCAGGCCCAGCTCTGCGTACAGCTTGATGAAACCAGTGCCGACGCAGGCGTCCGCGAACACCCCGGCCTTGACAGCCCGCGCGTGGACCTGACGCGCGGATCCTAGGTCAACGCCGCAGCACGGCGAGACGATGGAGTAGGTGAACGCGTCCGGCGCCACGGGGGTGTGCGTCATCTGCAGGAACCTTCGCAGCGCGTCGCGAGCCCGGCCGGCGCGTGCAAGGCCGGATATGGCGGTGTTCCAGGACCAGGAGTCCCTTTCGGGCATCGCGTCTAGCAAGTGCAGGGCGGCGTCGAGTAGGCCGGGGGTCGAGGAGGCAGCGTAGCCGGAGAGGACGGTGTTGTAGGAGACGAGGGTCGGGGACGGCATGAGGTCCAGTAGGTCGCGGGCGTCGGCGAGTGCGCCGCCGCGGGTGTAGGCGCGGAGGAGGAGGTTGCAGCGGTAGGCGTCGCCATGGTGACCGGACTTGAGGAGCGTCGCGTGGAGCTTGCGCGCGTTGAGCAGTGAAAGTGGCGGCGGCATTCATTCAACTGTGGCAATGAGTTATTTTTCACCTTTTTTGACAAAGCCGAGGAGGTTTTACAAATTTGATCAAAGTTTTTAAAGTTTAACCTAGAAAATCTAATACGTGTGGCACGAAGCAAAATCGTCCTGATGTCCTTATCGCCGTATGATTGAAACGCACACAGCACGACGCTCCGGACTCGCCACGTCGTCCCTAGAAGCTCGTTCGGGTCGAAGGTGTGTCGCCCGAACGAACCCAACCACCCCACTACTCTGTCTTCACTTTTCCCCACGCCTCCCTCCTCCCTCCACTCCTTCCCCACTCCGTCGCCCCTCTCCTCCCTCCTTCGTCGCCCACGACGACGGCGGAGAGAGCGTCGCTGGACGCCGGCCGAGATCCTGGGGGTCAGGTTCATGGGCGTCCCCATCTCGAAGCCGAAGGGGCGTTCGTGCATGGGCACATCGTCGCGGGGTCGACGGTGGGTGGGGTCGCCGACTTCCCCGCGCGTCCAACGGCGGCCTGGGATCCACTGGAGGCCGGCGCCAGTTCATGGGCATCCCCATCTTGAAGCCGGAGGAGCCGTTCGTGCGTGGACACATCGTCACGGGATCGACGGTAGGCGGGGTCGCCGGCTTCCCCGCGCGTCCAGCGGCGACCGTGGGATCCACCGGAGGCCGGCGCCACGGTCTTGGATCCATGGCGGGATCTAGCCGAGGGGGAGGCCACAGCCGGCTTCGAAGGCGTGGGGAAGACCGCCATCCAATCGCCCTCTACAGGAATTTTGGGGAGGAATTCGCGTCGTGGTCACCGTGTCTCAGAGCTCCGACCTGGAGGCCATCCTCAGGATCATCAAGGATCGGGTCAAGCCTCACACTAGCAGTCACGAGCAGCAGGTCGGCTCGAAGAAGAACGTTAGCCTCATCGCGACGGCCGCAAGGGTCACGTCACCCGAGCTACATCATCCGTCGTTACCAAATGTTGCAGATCTGGCACATCCGAGCACAAGCGCGACAGGGATTGCCTCAATCTAAATTTCTACTCCCTCCGTCTGAAAAAACTCGTCCCAAGCTTGTCTCTTAAATGGATGTATCTAGCACTAACTTGGTGTTAGATACATCCATTTGAGGGACAAGTTTTCTCGGACGGAGGGAGTAGGACAGAACTCGTCGAGCACTTGAAAGGGAAACGGGTAAAAATATGGCAATCTTAATTTTGCAATCATGTGTATGTATATTGGGAACAACTGAAAGGCAACAGCTGTCCTAAGAATTGCTCATGTGAATGAATATGCACTTCTGCCCTAGAATTTCAGTTTCTGACATTGTTCGCTTTGATTGGTCACACCTCTGTTTTTGCCACAAATTTTCACTGAAAAATTATGTGTTAACTCTTGTTAGGTCTTGGTCTTGATTGACGACGTATGGTCTGCCGCAACCCTAGATCATGGCAAGCTGAAGAAAACTTGTTGTTCTAGAACATTGTTAGATAACAACCACTGCAAGCCGCGGGACCTCCACGCGCTGGAGGTGCTCTTTAGGAAGGCATGGAGGTGGAGGACGAGGTGTTGTAGGCTCCTCAGCCGCCGCCGCCGGCTACTCGGTACTACTCCCTCCGTTCCTAAATATAAGTCTTTGTAGAGATTTCACTATGGACTACATACGGATGTATATAGATGCATTTTAAGTGTAGATTCACTCATTTTGCTCCGTATGTGGTCCACAGTGAAATTTCTCCAAAGACTTATATTTAGGAACGGAGGGAGTAATTGTTTTCCATGTAAAATTCTTAGAACATTTTTGTCCCATTGTAGTTTTGCCATGGCAAGCTTAATAACAACTTCAATAACTCATCACAGTGGCAATTGTAGGTATTAGATCTCCTGCGATTTCATGATAAATATAACAGACATGACAACTTTTTATGTGCATAGGCAAGAGTTTTTCTTTTCTTTAAAAATCATGTCAACTTGTATGCACATGAATTTTGGTTTCACCCGGTATGCATGTTGGCGCCATTTTTAGTTTATTGTTTGGCATGCAAACTTAGATATGTTTTGCCATGACAACTTTTAGTTGGGTTGCCATGGCAAACTAAAAATGTGTTTACACAACAACTTACAATGTGTTTTGCCATGGCAACTTAAGACGTGTTTCTGCCATGAAAAATTATAAGATGTAGTTTGCCATGGCAAGTTTTGAGTGTTTTTCACATGCCACAACAACTCTTACAATTTTAAAACATGATATTTTTGACCATGGTAAATTAGCAATGCTAGCCATATTTACAACTTAAGATGTGTTGCCACGACAACTTTGACAATTCATTAATGGTCACATGGTAAATCCATTACAGAACTATTTTTTTCACATACATCGCAATTTTGATTAAAAAAACACGACAAATTTGAATTTGCATTTTGCTATGTCAATTTTTGATCATTTTTTGGTGTTGTTTCACATACATGGCAATTTTATGATACAAAAGGTGCCAACTTGTTGAACAACGACAATTTTTTAACAACCCACGGCAAATTCATACTTCACATAGCATGGAATCTTTTTTTTTACACACAATTGCCATGACCTACATAGTTTCTTCTACCATGCTTTTCACATAGCATGGCAATTTTTGTTCATTTTTTCGGCATGTTTTCCCATGGCAAATTACGATGACAGAGTGCCAATTATATTGAAACACACTGTCAGAGTTGCCATGGGCAAATTATTCTTTTAAGCATAAGTTGGCATGTCAATTTTTTTAACTTTTTTGCCATGGCAAATTATAATAAAATGGAAAAAATAAAGATGGCACATTTTACTTTTTATTTTGCCATGATAATTTTTCCTATATTGACATGGCAATTTTACCTATAACACCCTGGAAAATTCCTTGAACCTATTCTTTTTCTTTTTGTAAAATTAAGTTTTTATTTTTCCATGAAAATTTTACCTATTTTCACATGGCAAATTTACCTATATTGCCACGGCAATTTTTAACCTTTAATTGGCAACAAAAAAAGATGGCAAAATTTACTTTTAAATTTTCCATGGCAATTTTTCTTATATTGACATGGCAAATTAACCTACAACGCCCTGGCAAATTCCTTGAAACTATTCTTTTGCTTTTTGTAAAATTTAGTTTTTATTTTGCCATGGCAATTTTACCTATTTCACATGGCAAATTTACCTATATTGCCACGACAATTTTTAACCTTTAAATGTCAACAAGAAAATGATGGGCAAAATTTACTTTAATTTGCCATGGCAAATTTTCTTATATTGACATGAAAAATTTACCTATAGCGCCCTATCAAATTCTTTTAACCCTGTTTTTTTTCTTCTGTGAAAACAATTACTTTTTAGTTTGGCATAACAATTTTAATTTTTTTTGACAAGGCAAATTTACCTACGTTGCCACGACAATTTTCGACCTTTTTACATGCCTGTCAATATAATCGATAGTGGCAAAAAAGAGCATGGCAATTTCTTTATTTGGGGACTATGGCAATTTTTACTTTATTTTTTTTTTGCAAATTTTACTTTACATCCATGGCATTTTTCATGGGACCACTGTAAATTACTTTAAGAAACATGGCAACTACTAGCAAATTGCCATGTCTTCTTCCTTTTTGCGCCATTTAAAAAAAACTTGAAACATGGAAAAAAATTCATAGCACATGGCAAAAGACCATGACAATTTCTCCATGGATTATGGCATTTTTTTGTTCGAACCATGGCATTTTTTACTAAACTATATGGTTTCTTTGTTTTCCATTCCCTTACATGTCAAATTTATTTTTCCATTTTTATAAACCATGGCACTGTTTCATAGCATGGCAAAAGCAGGCTTTATTAGTCACCAAAAAACTGGGCTTTTATTAGTCATAGCTTCAATTGGGCTTTTTTAATCATAGCTTAAATTGGGCCCTGGGGGGAGGGCGTTCGCGCTGGGCCCTGGGGGGAGGTCGTTCGGTCGATGCCACCCCAATACCGAACAAATCATTTGACCGGGGTGCTCCCAGACCACACGTCCGGCCAATATCGGGGTATGCTTGGAACAAAGAGAATACTAGCATTGGTAGGCAACATTCGGGTCAAAAGGAAGGAAACTGTAATTGGGACAAAACGACGACAAAGTGTAAAAACAGAAATATTCTACAGGAACGATTGACTTGTACTTGAAATGCAGGAAAAATAGCACAAAAAATCTACACAAGTTGATTCCACATAGCAATTTTCTATGTAAAAGAAGGCCAATCGTTGATTAGTTTAAGAATATGCGGGACATCCATAATACTCAAAACTACTGATCCAGGCAGATTTCTTTCACAACTAAGAATTTGCTTAAACATGTCTTGAAGAACAAAAGATGCCACCAAGAGTTCAAACATTTGTTTGGAGGCTACTAAGGAAAGCTCTTCCCACAGGCATGAGAACGGGTAAATTCTCAATTCATATAAACAAGGAATGTTATAGGTGCAGCCAAATGGAGAATGAATTGCACTTATTTTTTCCTCTATTTATTTGATAGGGTTGCTTGGTTTTTTCATCTTTCATACATCAAATATCTGAATCACACGACTCTATTCAAAGCATAATGCATCACCTCTTAACTATGGGCCATCCTTATGCTTTTTTTTAACTTTTTTGTGTGCATTTGAAACCCATAAACGACCATCTATTTGGTAGGAAGCTAGGCTATCTTCACCAAGTGCACCAAGCAGAAAAAGACATCTTACAATGCCAAGCTCTCACTGATGTACATTATCAAAGACATGCCCCAACTCACACACACATGATGTCTTTCCTTATAGGGTCAAACAATCTCCTCTGATCTGATTACTGTAGGAGCAAATTACTCTGATTTGACTTTTAAGCTGGGATTCTAGGTTTTCAAGCAAGGAACTACAAGACACAGGGATTGGCATACACATTACAAATGCTTATGCACCCTTTCTTGTTACTCTCTCCCCTCGTCGGTCGAAGCTTTTGATCTTTTACTTGCTGCCAAGATTCCTCAGCTCATCTGAATCATATCACTTTCCTATCAGACTCAATCAATTTAATCATTGTTGCTGCTAGTAGAAGTATCACATATGAAAAGTAAGACGAGAGATCAGGAACATGCTAGCGGATTTCCTCGACGTGGTTGATCAAATGGAGTGTTGAAGTGCTCGATATACCACTTGTTTAGGAAAATAAATGGGAATACTGACAACTTTGCTTATCATGCCACGAATCACTCGGAAGAGCTTGCTTTTAGCTTTTCTTATTCTGTTCACAGGGATTGCCATCGCCACGTTCTTAATGAGTAATAAATGTTGTAACTTGCCCAAGAGTTGAATGAATTTGGTCCCTCTGGCACTTATGCTTGTTCAAAGAAGCATCCAACCAGTTCTGAGCTAGATGTGGGGTCCCAAAGTGCATGGCAAGCGGCGTTTTTCTTGTCCTGTCTCGGACCTGCTCGCCAAAACAAAACAACTAGGAGAGGATATTTGTTTTCCTTCGAAAGTGCAGGAGTAGAAAACTTTCCATAGGATTGGTAAAGCAATGATTCATTCCTTCTGAAAGATGCAAAGGAAAAAATTTCTTACAGACACATAAATTTTTCAAAATTCTAATGATCCAAACATTGTCTTATAGACTTATTGATCCGGTGGTTTAAACTTGTTGGTCTCAACAACAGCAGCACCGTCACCACCACCAACACCACCACCACCACCACCAACAACAACAACAACAATTTTCTGGTTTATTTTGGCTTATTTTTCTTTCGTTTTCGATTGGATTGTTGTTTTCTTTTGGCTTCCTTCATTTCTTTTCCATTTATAAGCATTTTTAAAATTCATGATTCTTTTTATACCATGAAGATTTTTAAAATTTAAGAACACTGCCTAAAATTTGTGAACATCTTATTAAGTTCTAGAACATTTTCAAAATCTTCAAAATTATGAAAGAACTTGAATATTTTTAAATTCACAATTTTTAATTCGTGATTTTTTGATAAATCATGAAACTTTTCTATATATCACAAACATTCTTAAATTCATGAATATTTTTCAAAATTCATATACATTTTTAATATTCACAGGAATTTTTAAATTCATGAAATTTATTTTAATTTCTGTAATATCAAACATACTTACAAACATGAAAAAATAAATAAAAAGAGTTTTTATTAAAGGAGGAAAAGGAAACTCCAACGAAAGTAACAAAAATCAGACAAAAAACAAAGGAAAGGAAAACCCCGCAAAAAAAAACTTGCAGAAAAAAATCGTGCTATTGGACCTAGCCCATGGGAGCGACCCGCATGCGATTCACTGAACAAAGCATAAGGAATACTGCGAGAAGTGGCTTTCGGTGAGGAAGGCTTTTTTTTTTACCAATAGTGATATATGCCCGTCATGTCATTTGATGTCACCACTGACGTGCCTCACATTAGGCCCATCCGTGGTAACTGCTCTCCTAAACTACACTGTTTTTTGGAGAGACAACCCATGGATACTCGGTCATCCATAAATGGCGGTACTATCTACATATGTTTTCACGCATCAATGGTGACTGATCAGCAAACAATGTTTTCTAGTAGTGTAAGTATTGTCAATAAAGCCATAATGGTCTTCCATAAAAAAAAGATCTACATACATTGAAATAATCATGGCCCACTAGTTAACATCACAATTCATGTTGTTAGATACTCACTCTTTCCGGTTTAGAAGGCCCATATGTATCCATGGCTCGACAATTTGACCAATGTAATATCGTAGTATATTACAAAAGTTAAATCATTATTAGAAAATTTAACATTTGAAGTTTCTAATGATATATTTTTTGTGATATATAGCTTGTGTTAAATTGGTCAAGCTGTCGATCTAGTGATACGCTTGGGATTTTTTATAAAATTAATGATATAGGACTTAGATGTGCAATATTCAGGGCACATCTAGACGTGCTTTAGCAAAACTGATTTTTTAAACCAGAAAGGAGAGTCGACAATTTGGGTTTGTCCGAATTTACAAACGGCAGGTGATACCAAGGTGGTGTTCTTGGAGTGCTCACTAGAATTTGACCACATCATGTACTGCATCCTTTTACATCCAATGCTTATTTCTGGTCAACAAATTTGCACACATACTTTTATGCAGGAAAAGACAAGGAGGATCACACTGGGTATATTCCTAATTCAAGGAAAACATATGGCATATCGAAGCAGGCAATCACAAGAATGTATGCCATCTTACTATGCTTCTTTGCAACTCCAAAACCAACTCTGCTCTCTTTCAGCCGGTCAACTGAAGATGATCAATAACATAGAAAAAAATACACCCTAAACCATGTCCTAATCGGAAAACCCAACTTTGATGAAGGCAGGGTAAAAGTACGACGAGATCAGTTCGGTAACATTCTCCAGAAAATAGCACATCACTTTCATCTCTACATACCTAAGCTTCGCATCGCACCAATCAATTTGAGTTGCCATTCAAGCATGCTGTACCTCAAGCAACAGCGTCTTATTCGCAGCCCCAGAAATCACCACGAACTGGGAGACGTACTGCGCTAGCCAGCCACATTATTTGGCGCTGCATTCGAGCTGCGTGGTCTCCAGGCTGAAATGGAGTACAGACGAGTTGCACCCCAGCACAGCAGAAGGCCGGCCTTGTCTTCTTTGCTCTTGCATTGTTTCAATCCGTAGCTCATCAGCCTCTCTTTGCCCTCCCTGATGGCTTCAAAGCTGAGCGGCACATGGTCAACCTCGCAACGCTGCATGTGCATTTCCCACTGGCTCAGCCTCTCATGCCGCTCATGCCTCTGGACCCCCTCGCATACCAGTATATTCTTGATCTCCTCCCCAAGGAGCACCCTCTCCACGCGAGCCCTCTGCGGGCTGGCTGCATCCACCGCATTGAGGCTGTCGAAGAGGGCGGCGTAGTAGTCGACTGTCTTGGTGAACCGACCGTGGAACAGCGGGGCGTTGTGGTCCGCGTCTTGCTCCATCATCACAATGATCTTCGGCTCAAGGGCACGGATGGCGTAGAGGAAGCTCACCAGCAGGCTTGGTATCTGGCGTTGAGGGGATGGTGTCTGCGGATAGTTCAGTGTCGATGCCGGACTGCACGCTGAGCAGGCCATTTGCTTAAGCCGAGCCATGTTTGCCATTTGCTGGAGCTGAGCAGTGAAGTCACGGCTTATGCTGTCATCAACCGCGAGGAGGCGATGCATCTGTAGAGCGCAGCTGATCACAACTGCCTCACCGAAGTTTATCTTAAGGATCTCACGGAGATTGCTGAAGTCCAATGTCTCGAGTTTGCCAATCACCTTGTCGAAATAAAAACATAGCTTGAGGTTAGCAGCTTGCTTGAGGTTAGCAGCTTGCTTGCACAGGCACGCCTGCATGTTGTCCAGGAACTCACTGTCTTCATGGACAACAGTTAGGCGTAGTTCGGGGGGGCCCCCAGGGCGGCTATGGAAATCCTGAAGAATCTTGATCCACTGCCACTGGTGGGTGGTTGAGCAGGACAAGTCAACGATGCGGACAACCTGCAGTGCCACCATCATCAGAATTCAGAAGTTCCCAAGCTTGCGATGCATACAAAGTGGTCATAAATATATATTACAAGAATCTAGACAATAGCGCAGGAAACCTGGGAGGGAACTCAAATTCCCCTTGGATATACTCCCTCCGTCTCAAAATAAATGTCTGAACTTTGTACTAACTTTAATGTAAAGTTGTACTAAGTTGAGACACTTATTTTGGGACGGAGGAAGTAGTAATTGACCTTGCTGGTAGAAGCAATATTGCATATAAGAGAGTAAGAAACTCAAGCAGTCAAGCTTGGATGCAGATTCCTCTTACTCTCTATGAAGTTTTTTTTTTTTTGAAATATGCATCATAATTTGAGACATTATTTAAGGATATCTATATTGCGGTAACGTTATACGCTATCTACTCCCTCCGTTACGAAATATATGACGTTTAAGCAGTTCAATACATGATGTTACTATTGATAATCCTCCCCCACAAAAAACAACAACTGTTGATAATCCTGGGATCTAATCAGCACTTCCGCATATTAACAACACTTCAACAAATAGCTCAACAAAACATTCCACAAGACGGAAAAAATTGCATTACCAATGTACAGACTAAATTTGGCATGCTAAACCAGTAATACATAAGACATACATTAAAACCGATAAGAAAAGGACCAATGCATCCCATGTTATTGTAGCACCAACTTAGCTAGATTAGGCATGCCATTTCACATTCAGGAAGAACAACAAATCCAAATTAAGTCAGGAAAAATAGCTGTAACTATATCTAGACAGTCACATATAACATAAAATATATTTTGTATCTTTAAGGAAAAATTAAAGTAGAGTGTGACCTTTTGATCCTGGACTTGCTCCAGCATAGCCCGGTTAATAGTGACAAAGCCAGTGCTGAGGTAGGGGCTGATGTCGGCGAAGTTCTCGCGGGCAGCCCGGAGGCAGGACTGCTCGAGGTAGTGCGATGGATCGATGAGGGCAGCAGCAAAGCCCTGGACGGGGCATATAAGGCGGCGGGCTAAGCTGTGGGCGATTATCCTGGACATACGTTGCAGTGGCCCGTCCACTACGGAGGCGAGCTTGCTGATCTTCATAAAGCTGCGATCAGTCTTCTCAACAGATCCTTCGATCACATGCGCCATGCACTCGTACAAGGCCGGGCCAAGTTGCGTCAGGTCATCCGCAGTGACCTGCTCGTGTGCGCATGGCCTGTCCATCGTTTCTGCCTTCTTGAGGAAGGATTGGTGTGTTCATACAGGACTTAGGAACTAGTGCTTACTTGGGTGTCTTGGCTGGATCAACTCCTCTGGTTGTTGGCACTGCTACATTTATAGGATAGCGTGTCTAAGACATACATAGGATTGCGTGTCTAAGACATAATTGAACCGACAGCAACAAGCAAAGAAGTTTTTACCGTGTCTGTTCGAATGAATTTGGAAATATCCACGGTAAAGGCAAAGTATTGGCATATTGACGTATCCAAGGAATGCTGTTGGAATTTTCGGTTTATTCCTTTGGCACCTTCATATCCACTGGGCAGAAATAGACAAATATTGCAGTCAACCTGATCAGACTATGGAAGACTACTCTTTGGAAGTTCCAACAGGCTTGTATCGTTGATGACTTGATTCTGGGTTAACAAGGTAACAAGAGTTTTTGGTACACTGGAACTATTACTTTATTAGAATAGATCCGTCTTCTACGTAGAAGTTACAGTGGCAAAACTGATGCAGTATATATTGTTATCATCTTTGGAATTTTGCTTGAGTCATTGTCAGCACTTTTAGTTGCTAAGCAACATGCTTTGGTTGGGCGCATGTTTGGCAAGCCGACAAACGCAGACCATGACGGGTACGCCCAAAATAATTGGACCCAACACCCGTAAGCACCTTGGCACAAGCCATCCTGCCCAAGGCGTCTGCCAAATCAGTGCTCGGAGCTAGTGTGCTGCCTGACTAACGCCTTCGTGAAGGGTGCATTTCTTTTGGCAAGTGTGTCTGAACTGCCATTATGTCTTATAGCCCAATGGCCATGCTAATACTCCCTTGAACAAACACTTGACTTGATGTGGCGATCCACAGGGCGCTAATAATTTTAACAATTTACACAGCGTCACATCATTCCACTATGCAAATCTTAAACCGTGACATAGCAGTAGTACTATTTACCTCAACAAGCCGTGATCCGGAGTAGCACCGGGAGAACGGCGGCGGCCGGGTCAGGGGCACGGCAGCGCGGGGTGCCGGTCATGCCCGGCCGGTGGCCACACGAAGGGAGAGAATCCGAGGCATGCGGCCTCGGTCTGGGAAGATTTCCAAAGGCTAACGGTGATGCCGCCAGGCGGGGGAGGCGCCATCGTAGAGCAGGCCGGCTTGGTGTGCCGCGCTGGTAGTGCGGGAGCTACCGCAACGCCGCGTGCGCCAAAGCTGCTCCATTCTTCGCGGCGGCGGGTTGGGGGCGGAGCGGCTCACCTCACCTGCGACGGCGGACTGGAGCACGGGTCTGCCTGGACAACGCAGTGCTGGGGGGGGGGGGGGGGGGGGGGGGGGGGGGGGGGGGGGGGGGGGGGGGGGGGGGGGGGGGGGGGGGGGGGGGGGGGGGGGGGGGGGGGGGGGGGGGGGGGGGGGGGGGGGGGGGGGGGGGGGGGGGGGGGGGGGGGGGGGGGGGGGGGGGGGGGGGGGGGGGGGGGGGGGGGGGGGGGGGGGGGGGGGGGGGGGGGGGGGGGGGGGGGGGGGGGGGGGGGGGGGGGGGGGGGGGGGGGGGGGGGGGGGGGGGGGGGGGGGGGGGGGGGGGGGGGGGGGGGGGGGGGGGGGGGGGGGGGGGCGCGACATGGACGGCTCCGGCCCATATTACGACGCGGCCGCCGGCGAACAGACACCCCCTGCCCCGGCCAGCTTAGTCTCAATCTCTTGGCCAGGCAGCTTGATCACAGAGTTTCGGCTACAGGAGCGAGACACTTACTTTCGTACCTTCATGCGCGGAGGTAACGGCGATGGACACGATGACGGGTCGTCTGGGCACAGGGTCGGCAGCTTCGGCGCGGTCCCGGCGTCCGAGGAGGCCATCGCCGGGCTGGAGGAGGCGGCCGTCGAGTAGACGAGGGAGGCGGAGTGCGCTGTATGCAAGGAGAGCTTCGAGGTAGGCGACAAGATCAGGAAGATGCCGTGCTCGCATGGATACCACGAGAGCTGCATCTTCAGGTGGCTCCGGACCAGCCGCGTCTGCCCGCTCTGCCGCTTCCCGGTGTCCGCCGCCGCCGAAAATTAATGGATGAGTATAGCACGACGACCGAGTAGTATGAGGACGATTAGAGAGTTCTATATGTTACTAATTCGGTGGAAACGTAGATTAAGGCCTCCTTAGTCTCAGATTATCACAAGCGATTATACATGGGTTGTACTGTACGAGTGTAGACTGATGTGGACTCCCTGAAGTTCAAAGTTCAAACAATGAAAAAGGTTGCATGAAATCTGAGAATCTCGTCTCGCCTTTGGCTAGACATGAAGAAGGTTAAAAGATCCCTGCACTATAAATTTTCCCCGCCATTTCCCTCTGCCACACAGGTAAGTATCAGACATTCAAGCACACGCTTCTTAAGGGCATGTGAACGAAGACTTCTCGTCTGTCATTGACAAAGTCAAGCCTCCGACCGGGGAACGGCGATAGCGGCGCGTCGACGACTCTTTCTGGCTACAGTATTGGTCGTTCGATGGTCTCAGAATCTCAATGTAATTTTTATTATGTTTTAGGTGCTTTGTACTTTCGGTGAACTTTGATAATATATTTGGATCCTCTTGCAAGAAAAACGAGAGTTCCTAGTTCTGAAACTAAGTTGATATGCATGAGATTCACCTAGGTACCCGTGTCTCCATAAGGAATGGAGATAGGACCCTCTTCTGACTGGACCCATGGGTTGGCAGGTTCCGCTACGCTCCTAATTCCTTGGCCTGTTTTCAATCTACATGGAACCAATGCTTTTGGTTTCCTCGACTTCTCACAGTGGGACTTGGAACACCCCTTTCCAACCAACATTTGGCTGTGAGGAGACCTTAGCTTGGGCCGCTTTATGGTCGGCCTTTCGGACGGTGTTGTCGGACTCTTCTGATGTTATGTCCTGGCATCTGGCTCCGTCCGGATTGTTCTCTGTAGGCTCGGCATATCGTGCCCTATGTCGTCCGTCGACTCTTGCTTGGATCACTCATCTGTGAAAGGTGCCGCTTCCGTTGAAGATCAAGACTTCCTCATGTCAACTTTTGTGGGATCGCCTCCCTAGGGGACGAAGGTGGCAAAATGAAATGTGCCTGGAGATGGCACGTTCCCCCTTTGTGGCATCCTCTAGTTTGGTACCCACATTTTCTTCACGTATCTAGCTGCTTGCTTTCTATGGAGCTTTGTGTGAGAGGTTCTGAGGCCTGAGTGGTAGGGCCCAGACCTGGGCAAGTTCTCAGAAGCTCTGGCCAACCATACCAGTAGGAGGGAGATGAATTAAAAAGATTTTTTTTACGAAATCACAGATATATACTGCCAAATTGAAATTTTGAAAAAAAAATGTTCCAGTTGTCTTCACATGGGCTGAAGAGTGAAATTTGTCCTCTTTTAGGTCAAAGAGGCCCTTCTCGCCCCGTATGGGCCGAAGAACACTCTTCATTCTTGGCTTGGCCGAAGAGCTACTCCTCGTTCCTACCATGGACGAAGAGTGTGCAACCTCCATGCAACCATGCACGTGGACATCCCCTATACACTAGAGCTCCTCTCGGTCAAACCCTCATGCTACGAGGACCGCATCAACGAGGAGAATCCATTCAGATGAAGAACTACTTGAACCGTACATTATGGATGAATTTTTTTGCTTTTTAATATACACTGACCACCTCAAGTCTACATCATGCTAGGTGAGAAATTTCCAATTAAACGCACATATCTACTCATCTAGATGTCGTCAACATCCTAGATATTACCCCTTATCATATTGTTATTATTGCCGGAGTTGGCCACATCTAGTTCACTTCTGCGGATGTCATGGTTCATGGTGGGCGCTGCCAGTGACAAGAATAGGATGAGATGCACCAAAGGTAGTGTATTATTTGTACTAGATGCCCCTTTCTAAAACTTACGGCCCTGGTATATACGCCAAACCATTTGACTACACTCATATACGCAATATAGTCAAATTGTTTGACTATATGAAGTGTATAAGTCGCTTCAAATGTTTTGGATAAACTCCAAACCACTTTAGCAAGTCGTCTTGTAGTCCCATCAAACCGTTTGACTACACTCATACAGTTGATGTAGCCAAACATTTTGGCTATATTGCGTGTATGAATGTAACGGTTTGACGTATATACCGAAGACCATATTCACAAATAAGTTTGTCAAGGGGTTAGTGGACGGATAAAATTTCCAAAAGGATCAGTTTTTTGTAAATAGTACTTCCTCCGTTCCTAAATATAAGTCTTTGTAGAGATTTCACTATAAACCACATACGGATGTATATAGATGCATTTTAAATGTAGATTCATTCATTTTGTTCCGTATGTAGTCCACCTAGTGGAATTTCTACAAAGACTTATATTTAGGAACGGAGGGAGTACAGACGTAGTATCTTTGACTTGCATGGGACCCCATGCAAGCATGTTTTTAGCAGAGTTGCATGCTCTACTCACCTCTCCTCTCATACTTTTTTATTTCGTGTTCAAACTTGAAGCTATTATATATTTTCAACTAAAAAAAGTCCAAATTAAGTTTAGTATGCATATTTGTGTTTGTTGCGACGAGAAATTTCAAACAAGGCCACACATGAATACATTTTGACAACTATGAAATTTTTATTAAGTTTCAATATTAAAACTTGATAGTTATAATATTGAGTTTTCATCAACTTTCATAAAGTTTTACCAAGTTTCATTTGCTTTTAGGGCTTAGGGCTTGGAGCTTAAGGTTTAGGGTCTAAGTTTTAGTTTTTGAAACTTGGTAATTTTATCGTTTGTTCCTATCAAGTTTTATTTGTTGAAACTTGATGAAGTTTCTAAAACGTGTCAAAACATATTCAAGAGTGGTCTTGTTTCAAAGTCCTCGTCACAAGGAACACGAATATGCAAATATAAATTGGGCTTTTAGTTCAAAAGATGTACTCCCTCCGTTCCAAAATAGATGACCCAACTTTGTGTGCTCCCGTCCGTGTGTGATGTAAAAACTAGTTTACGGTATCTTATAGTCAATCTAATAGCCAACATGTATTATATGTATGCATTAATTTATTAATATATGGTCCACCTTATTCTCCATAGAGTTTTTGAAGCCCCTACCAAAACTAACCCTTAATCTACAGCCGGTTTTCTTCTATGATCCAACTCAGCAAAAAAATGGGCTCGTATAGCTTGTTTACATCAACTTATTATACTTGCCCTTAAGGTAGTTGAAAGGAATTGTCCATAGCACAGTTGTCTAATACGTATGTTTTTATGATTTTCAAGTTCAAGCGGAAAGGTTAACTACCAGTTAAAACAAACTAACAAACTTTTATAGTGCATGGTTTCGATTTATTTTATTATTTCTAGTAAAATATGTTCAGCAAAATTTCTGAACTTGCATGGATCAGAATTATGCCTACTAGCACATGCGGCTCTTACATCGATGCTTGACATACTGACATGGCATGTAGTAGTATTAGTATGACATACTCCCTCTGTATCATAATACTTGTCGTTGGGGGAAACTAGTACAAATTCCCCCAACTACAAGTATTTGGGTACAGAGGTAGTAGTACATAAACGTAGAGGAGATGCTCGAAAAAAAAGTAACGTAGAGGAGAATCCTGTTTTTATAATGACAAGAAAACCTAGGCCGAATCAGCATCTGACTTGGAATCCAAGTCCGAACCAGAGTTTGCTACGTAGCCTGCCAGCGGCGTCTACAAATGCCACGACATCCCTGGTATTTGCCCCCAGCTGATCACCGTAGGTAGGCACATCTTTTCTTCCTTCGTCCACTGCCAGTTCGTCGCGATCATCGCTCCTCCGGTGGCTTCAGGGGACATGAACGGCTCCGGCCACGACAACGAGGCCTTCCCGATGGCCGCCGACGAACAGCCACACCAAGACTCTGCGGTCCTTTCGCCGTCCCACGCGCCACTTCTCGCGAACTTGTTTCTGATGACACAAATTGCTGTGTATGAAGACAATGTTACCGACGACGACGAGAGGAGCGGCGGCTTCGGCGCTATTGTGTATGAAGACGATGTTACCGACGACGATGAGAGGGGCGGTGGCTTCGGCACCGTGCCGGCCTCGGACAAGGCCATCGAGGAACTGGAAGAGGCGGCCGTGGGGGATACGAGGGAGGAGGAGTGCGTCGGGTGCTTGGAAAGTTTCAAGGAAGGTGACGACATCAGGAAGTTGCCGTGCTCCCATGGCTTCCACAACAGCTGCATCTCCGATTGGCTACGGGTCAGCTGCCTCTGCCCGCAATGCCGCTTCGCGCTGCCGGCCGACGACGAGTGGTCCAAGCCCAAGACCGAGTTCGAGCATAGCGCTACCGACTATGATGGGTATGAGAACGATGCAGGCCCTGCTGCTACTGATGATGACGACGACGACAACCACGATGACGACGACGATGATGATGAGACTCGTGTTTACTTGATAATTAATGTAGGGCGGTCTATTTCGGAAATTGGCAATGGCTCCTAGGTGCATATGCATCCATTGTCTATTTGATCCAGAAGGATTTTTATAAAGATTTTGAGGGATTAAAATCCACATAAAATTTCTTTCTAGATTGTTTGATTTGTAGGATTGAGTCTTTTTTGCGTATTACTTTGTGTTGGATTATGGATGGGCTTAGGCCCATATAAGACAATAATCCCTGGTTAATCTCTAAGGCCCATGCATGTGTACGGCAAGTGGTGGGAAGTGTGGAAAGTTTAGTACCATAGTGCTACAGTAAGAAGAGTGATACCTCTTTATAAGAGCAACTCTAGCAGATCCCGCATCCCGCCGGCCCGCAAAACGCGTTTGCAGTTCGCGCAAAATGGCCTTTGCGGGCCGGTGCGGACGGCCACAGATGCAGACCCCTCAAACGGACCCGTAAAAAAGCATACTCGCGAAATATGCTTTTTTACGGGTCTGCTTTGCGGGGTCTGCTCTTTGCGCCGCTGCATCCCGCATCTCATCGGCCCGCAAAAATCAAATCCAACATAATACAACAAATCGAAAGCAAAACTAAATTATTCAAATCAAACATAATCCAATAATCATCCACATTACAAATAATTATTCAAATCACCGTAGCAAACTTAAATAATGCAATACAAAACTTGTCATGAATACAAATACAAATGAATACAAAAATGAGTCACTGTCCAGCCCTTTGCCAATGGTGCTCAATGAGATCCTCCTGAAGTTGAAAGTGTGTGTTTGCATTTTCAATCTACTTGTATGTCTGAAGAAAAGCTTTAATGCGGTTAGGGTCTCTAGCTGGTTTGACACGGCTACCCACATTGTCGTAGAAGAATTCCAAATTCATTCCTCTCTCATCTTCAAGAATCATATTGTGAAGGATAACACAACACGTTATGATATTTTTCAAGGTTTTCTTGGGGGGGGGGGGGGGGGGGGGGGGGGGGGGGGGGGGGGGGGGGGGGGGGGGGGGGGGGGGGGGGGGGGGGGGGGGGGGGGGGGGGGGGGGGGGGGGGGGGGGGGGGGGGGGGGGGGGGGGGGGGGGGGGGGGGGGGGGGGGGGGGGGGGGGGGGGGGGGGGGGGGGGGGGGGGGGGGGGGGGGGGGGGGGGGGGGGGGGGGGGGGGGGGGGGGGGGGGGGGGGGGGGGGGGGGGGGGGGGGGGGGGGGGGGGGGGGGGGGGGGGGGGGGGGGGGGGGGGGGGGGGGGGGGGGGGGGGGGGGGGGGGGGGGGGGGGGGGGGGGGGGGGGGGGGGGGGGGGGGGGGGGGGGGGGGGGGGGGGGGGGGGGGGGGGGGGGGGGGGGGGGGGGGGGGGGGGGGGGGGGGGGGGGGGGGGGGGGGGGGGGGGGGGGGGGGGGGGGGGGGGGGGGGGGGGGGGGGGGGGGGGGGGGGGGGGGGGGGGGGGGGGGGGGGGGGGGGGGGGGGGGGGGGGGGGGGGGGGGGGGGGGGGGGGGGGGGGGGGGGGGGGGGGGGGGGGGGGGGGGGGGGGGGGGGGGGGGGGGGGGGGGGGGGGGGGGGGGGGGGGGGGGGGGGGGGGGGGGGGGGGGGGGGGGGGGGGGGGGGGGGGGGGGGGGGGGGGGGGGGGGGGGGGGGGGGGGGGGGGGGGGGGGGGGGGGGGGGGGGGGGGGGGGGGGGGGGGGGGGGGGGGGGGGGGGGGGGGGGGGGGGGGGGGGGGGGGGGGGGGGGGGGGGGGGGGGGGGGGGGGGGGGGGGGGGGGGGGGGGGGGGGGGGGGGGGGGGGGGGGGGGGGGGGGGGGGGGGGGGGGGGGGGGGGGGGGGGGGGGGGGGGGGGGGGGGGGGGGGGGGGGGGGGGGGGGGGGGGGGGGGGGGGGGGGGGGGGGGGGGGGGGGGGGGGGGGGGGGGGGGGGGGGGGGGGGGGGGGGGGGGGGGGGGGGGGGGGGGGGGGGGGGGGGGGGGGGGGGGGGGGGGGGGGGGGGGGGGGGGGGGGGGGGGGGGGGGGGGGGGGGGGGGGGGGGGGGGGGGGGGGGGGGGGGGGGGGGGGGGGGGGGGGGGGGGGGGGGGGGGGGGGGGGGGGGGGGGGGGGGGGGGGGGGGGGGGGGGGGGGGGGGGGGGGGGGGGGGGGGGGGGGGGGGGGGGGGGGGGGGGGGGGGGGGGGGGGGGGGGGGGGGGGGGGGGGGGGGGGGGGGGGGGGGGGGGGGGGGGGGGGGGGGGGGGGGGGGGGGGGGGGGGGGGGGGGGGGGGGGGGGGGGGGGGGGGGGGGGGGGGGGGGGGGGGGGGGGGGGGGGGGGGGGGGGGGGGGGGGGGGGGGGGGGGGGGGGGGGGGGGGGGGGGGGGGGGGGGGGGGGGGGGGGGGGGGGGGGGGGGGGGGGATTTTGCCGCGCACCCCAAAATTTTTTGCGGGCCGGGGCGGGATGCGGGGTCTGATCGGGCAGGTTTTTCTGCCCCGACCCGCATTTTGGCGGTTATTTTGCGGGTCAGGGCGGGATGCGGGGTCTGCTAGAGTTGCTCTAAGGGCTGCTCCATCACTTGCTATTGGGAGCTTGGGAATAAGAGCTGTACACGCGCGCTCCTCCTCCTCTGCTGCCTGCCTCGCCTCGTCACGACGCGCGCGCGCCGCGGGTTGCGGGTTGCGGGAATGAGCCGAGCCGAAGCTTATTGGGCTGTTCGCGGACTCGGTCATGGGCTTGAGCCCAGGCCCATCTACTCGACGGCCTATATAAGAAGGCGCTGGCCAGTGGAGTGAACCCTAACTCAGTTCACTCACTCCCTCTCGTACAACCCTAGCCGTCATTTACTGTTCCTCTCACTGTGCTGCCTCCGGCGATCCCATCCCGACGACCGCGTGCACGGTTGGTCGGGAGAGCAGGTGCCTCCGGAACCCTGTCGTTCGAGATCCTGCCCAGGAGAACGGCAATAAGGTTTTTGGGGAGCGTCTCGACGCGACTGCTCCCGATCCGTCCCCGTCTTCGTCCGCCTCTGTTTCCACTACTTCCTCTACATCGACTCCATGGATGACAACGAAGTCGCCAAGAAGAAGGCCTTGGCTGATGCTGAGGCTGCTGCTACCGCCGCCGCGTTGGCCTGGCCAACCGAAGGGTATGACTCGTTCATCCCCTATTTGCGTGTTCATGTGCTAGCCGTATATATGCTGTTCATAGATGGTTCGGTTCTATGTACTGTACGTGCTCACATGCTTAGGTATCGGTATGAGATGCATACCATATTTGCCATGTTTACTGTCTACTCGTGGATTAGATTAATCAAGAAAGTGCTAATATTTCCATCAATCCAAAAACCTTATTTTAGGCACTTTTCAACTCATGGCTTCACCGCTACTCTGAAACTGGAAAAGTTTACTGGAACGCATTTTAAGCGTTGGCAGACGAGGACCACCTTGTGGCTCACAGCAATGAACGTGTTCTGGGTTGGTGGTGCGTCTCCCACGGTAACGATTGCTCCTGAACAGGAGAATGCGTTTAGGGAGGCAACCACCATCTTTCTGGGAGCCGTTCTTACTGTGATCAGAGACAAGCTTGTGGACACATATCTCCATATGCGTGTTGCCAAGAATTTGTGGGATGCGCTTGAAGCTAAATTCGGCGCAACCGATGCTGGAAGCGAGTTGTATGCTATGGAGCAGTTCCATGATTACAAAATGGTTGATAACCATTTTGTATTGGACCAGGCCCATGAGATACAATGCATTGCTAAGGAGCTGGAGCTCCTGAAGTGTGAGTTACCAGACAAATTTGTCGCGGGTTGCATTATTGCAAAACTCCCTCCTGGATGGAGGAACTTTGCTACTTCTCTCAAGCACTTGAGACGTGAATTCTCTATTGAGGATGTCATTGGTCATCTAAGTGTTGAGCAGAACTCGAGAGCAAAGGACTCACACGTGAAAGGGGCAGAGGGTTCTTCTAGCGCCAATATGGTGCAGAAGAACTCCCACAAGTTCAAGGGAAAGAACTCTATCTAGTAGAATACTACCTTTAAGAAGAAGGGTAAGAATACGTTCAAGAAGAACAAGAAGGATGAGGGCTGCTTTACTTGTGGTTCGGTTGAACATTGGGCCAACAAGTGCCCAAACAAGTATAAGAAGTCAGGACAGGACGCCAAGTCTGTCAATGTCACTTTGAGCAACAATGATGGGGCATCTGGGTATGGTAATCTGTTACCATACTTTCAGTTTGTCAGTCCACCGATTGGTGGGTTGACACTGGGGCCAATATTCATGTGTGTGCTGATGTGTCTTTGTTTTCTTCTTACCAGGTCACACGAGATTGTTCCGTCCTGATGGGGAACGGCTCGCATGCTTCTGTTCATGGTGTTGGCACGGTGGATCTGAAGTTTACTTCGGGAAAGATCGTGCAACTGAAGAACGTGCAGCATGTCCCCCCCATCAAGAAGAATCTCATTAGTGGCTCCCTTCTATGTAAAGAAGGGTTTAAGTTAGTATTTGAGTCTAACAAAGTAGTCGTATCTCGTTATGGACTATTTGTTGGAGAAGGATATGATTGTGGTGGTTTGTTCCGCCTTTCCCTGGAGGATTTCTGTAATAAAGTCATGAACCAAATTCATTCCAATGTGTACGAATGTGAGGTTTGGCATTCACGTCTTTGTCACATAAATTTTGGTTGTATGACGCGGCTAGCTAAGATGAATCTAATCCCGAGTTTCACTTTAGCCAAAGGCTCTAAGTGCCATGCGTGTGTGCAAGCAAAGGAACCTCGTAAGCCTCACAAGCCTGCGAAGGAGAGACACCTGGCACCACTAGAGCTCATACATTCAGATCTCTGTGAGATGAATGGTGTGTTGACTAAAGGTGGAAAGAAATACTTCATGACTTTGATTGATGATTCCACTAGATTCTGTTATGTGTATTTGTTAAATACAAAGGATGAGGCTCTACACTACTTTAAAATCTATAAGGCTGAAGTTGAGAACCAACTTGAGAAGAAAATAAAACGAGTCCGGTCTGATCGTGGTGGAGAGTACTTTTCTAGTGAGTTTGATTTATTCTGTGCGGAACATGGTATTATTCATGAGAGGACGCCTCCCTATTCACCCCAGTCAAACGGGGTTGCCGAACGGAAAAACCGTAGTCTAACTGATTTGGCTAACGCCATATTAGATACATCGGGTTTATCCAAGGCATGGTGGGGGGAGGCTATATTGACATCATGTCATGTCCTGAATAAAGTTCCCGCAAAGGATAATGAGACTACTCCCTATGAGCAATGGGAAAAGAAAAAAAAACTACACTCTCTTACTTGCGCACTTGGGGCTGTTTGGCGAAAGTCAATGTGCCGATCCCCAAAAAGCGTAAGCTTGGTCCAAAGACCGTGGACTGCGTTAATTTGGGCTACGCTAAGAATAGCGTTGGCTATAGATTTCTAGTAGCGAAATCTGAGGTACCTGACCAGAAGGTCGGTACAATTATAGAGTCTAAGGATTCTACATTCTTTGAGGATATTTTCCCCATGAGAGATATGCAAAGCACTTCTAGACTGGAATCTGATGAGACTCCTGAACCTGCCATTCCAATGGAATACTATGAACACAAAAGTGATGAAAGTTCCACGGAGGATGACGAGGAAGCTCCTGTTAGGAGCAAGAGACAAAGGACTGCAAAGTCTTTTGATGATGATTTCCTCGTGTACCTCGTGGATGATGACATTCCCAGTTCCATTTCAGAAGCTTATGCATCTCCGGATGCTGACTACTGGA
The DNA here is from genome assembly GCA_036873465.1 of Thinopyrum obtusiflorum. Lineage (NCBI taxonomy): Eukaryota > Viridiplantae > Streptophyta > Magnoliopsida > Poales > Poaceae > Thinopyrum > Thinopyrum obtusiflorum. The sequence continues at coordinate 60,978 of JAAAWM010011192.1, forward strand.
AGGATGCGGTCCGTAGCGAGATGGATTCCATCATGGCTAACGGGACATGGGAGATCACTGATCGTCCTTATGGTTGCCAACCATTGGGATGTAAGTGGGTGTTCAAGAGGAAGCTTAGGCCCGATGGTACTGTTGAGAAGTACAAGGCTAGGCTTGTGGCCAAGGGTTATACCCAGAAAGAAGAAGAGGATTTCTTCGATACTTACTCACCTGTGGCTAGACTGACAACCATTCGAGTGCTACTTGCTTTGGCTGCCTCGCATGGTCTTCTCGTTCATCAGATGGATGTTAAGACGGCTTTCCTTAACGGAGAGCTAGACGAGGAAATTTACATGCAACAGCCGGATGGCTTTGTAGTAAATGGTCAGGAAAGAAAGGTGTGTAAGCTAGTGAAATCTTTGTATGGTCTGAAACAAGCGCCTAAGCAATGGCATGAGAAGTTTAATACAACTTCGACATCTGCTGGCTTTGTTGTAAACGAAGCTGACAAATGTGTATACTATCGCTATGGTGGGGGCGAAGGAGTTATACTGTGTCTATATGTCGACGACATACTAATATTTGGGACCCACCTCAAAGTCATTGAGGAGGTCAAGGCTTTTCTATCTCATAACTTTGAGATGAAAGACCTGGGCGTGGCGGATGTTATCTTGAACATCAAGCTACTGAGAAATACTGAGGGTGGAATTACACTTTTGCAATCCCACTATGTTGAGAAGATTTTGAACCGTTCTGGATATTCGGACTGCAAACCTTCTGCAACACCATATGATCCTAGCGTGCGGATTCGAAAGTTCAAAGGCACGGCTGTAGATCAATTGAGATATTCTCAAGTGGTTGGTTCACTCATGTACCTAGCTTGTGCTACTCGCCCTGACATCTCATTTGCTGTGTGCAAACTGAGCCGGTTTGTTTCCAATCCGGGAGATGTGCATTGGCATGCTGTTGAGCGAGTGATGCGCTATTTGCAAGGTACTGTGAACTACAGGATTCACTATTCTGGGTACCCGACGGTACTTGAGGGGTATAGTGATTCTAACTGGATATCTGATGCTGGTGAGATGAAAGCCACAAGTGGATATGTCTTCACACTTGGTGGTGCTGCTGTTTCCTGGAAGTCTTGCAAGCAGACGATCTTAACCAGATCGACTATGGAAGCAGAACTCACAACATTAGACACATCATGCGTCGAAGCAGAATGGCTTCGAGAGCTTTTGATGGATTTGCCGGTGGTTGATAAACTAGTCCCGGCTGTCCTTATGAACTGTGACAATCAAACAGTGATTGCCAAGGCTAAGAGTTCAAAGGACAACTTGAAATCCACAAAGCACATAAGAAGAAGATTAAAATCTGTCAGAAAATCAAGAAACTCTGGAGTAATAGTGTTGGATTATATCCAGATGGCTAAGAATCTAGCAGACCCTTTTACGAAAGGGCTATCACGGATTGTGATAGAAAATGCATCGAGGGAGATGGGTATGAGACCCACGTAAGTTGCCATGGGGGTAACCCAACCTATGTGATCCGAGATCCCATGAGATAGGACCTGGGAAAACAATCCAGCGGTCAACTGAGGAGAGTATCCTTAATTAACCCACTCCGTTGGAGATGCAATAATGCTCTCAATTCTATAAGGCAGGCTGACTTTTGTCTTAATGTGTTCCAAAACTTATGTAAGCAAGATGCTAACCTACAGAGCTTTCTTTGGAGGAACACACCTATGTGAGCCCGGCTGCTGGTCAGAGTCTATGAGATTGGGTGATCTCTACGAAGCTCATGAGAAGGTACGGAGTATGACTAATAAGCTCCACCCGTGGGGTTTAGCCTTCGACAGCCACGTATCAGCTGACAATGGGCGAAACTTCTACACGCCAAATTGACAATTCAAGGCATAGTCCATTGTTCAGTTGTGAAGAAGTCTAATCCCATTGCTCTAGGTGGAAGTTCAACTTAACAGTCTCCACTGAAAATTCTAGTATATCAAACATTGTTTGGAACAGTTGACAAACTTATGTGCCTCGAGATCTGGTGGGGGATTGTTGGATTATGGATGGGCTTAGGCCCATATAAGACAATAATCCCTGGTTAATCTCTAAGGCCCATGCATGTGTACAGAAAGTGGTGGGAAGTGTGGGAAGTTTAGTACCATACTGCTACAGTAAGAAGAGTGAGACCTCTTTATAAGGGCTGCTCCATCACTTGCTATTGGGAGCTTGGGAATAGAAGCTGTACACGCGCGCTCCTCCTCCTCCGCCGACCACCTCGCCTCGCCTCGTCACGACGCACGCGCGCGCCGCGGGTTGCGGGAATGAGCCGAGCCGAAGCTTATTTTTGCCGATCAAGAATGGTTAATTAATCTCGTATTAATTAACAAGTCACTTACGGAAGTGCCACTGTCCGAGACGGACGGTGGGCTGTTCGCGGACTCGGTCATGGGCCTGAGCCCTGGCCCGTCTACTCGACGGCCTATATAAGAAGGCGCTGGCCAGTGGAGTGAACCCTAACTCAGTTCACTCACTCCCTCTCGTACAACCCTAGCCGTCATCTACTTTTCCTCTCACTGTGCTGCCTCCGGCGATCCCATCCCGACGACCGCGTGTACGGTTGGTCGGGAGAGTAGGTGCCTCCGGAACCCTGTCGTTCGAGATCCTGCCCGGGAGAACGGCAATAAGGTTTTTGGGGAGCATCTCAACGTGACTGCTCCCGATCCGTTCCCGTCTTCGTCCGCCTCTGCTTCCACTACTTCCTCTACATCGACTCCATGGCTGACGACGAAGTCGCCAAGAAGAAGACCTTGGCTGATGCCGAGGCTGCTGCTACCGCCGCCGCGTTGGCCTGGCCAACCGGAGGGTATGACTCGTTCATCCCCTATTTGCTTGTTCATGTGCTAGCCGTATATATGCTATTCATAGATGGTTCGGTTCTATGTACTGTACGTGCTCACATGCTTAGGTATCGATATGAGATGCATACCGTATTTTCCATGTTTACTGTCTACTCGTGGATTAGATTAATCAAGAAAGTGCTAATATTTCCATCACTTTGTACTACATTTTATTGAGAATTTCCCATCTACTTAAATGTCTTGCAGGAATCATTTATTTTTCCTCTGAAATTATCGAGCAAACTTTGGTGCATACAAATTGCTATAGCGCATTCCGAGTGGTCATGACACTGCAATTACATGTATTTTCTAGTCCTTCATTTTGATAATCATATGGACCAAATAAGACAATTAAACAACTAAGTTTGGCATAAACTGGTTATTTATTAATTACAAGAGATTACATGTTGTAGTGGAAATAACAGGTGATTACGAGGTACCATTAGCAATATGATCGCAATGACGATTAGCGGGTGCATCATTAGGCAAAATCACAACATATATTAGTGTTGTATGTACAACGATTTTATAACAACGCCATACACCTATCAGATTTGACACTTCGATGTTTTTTGAATAGGTTCAATCGTCTCAACCTAGCGTGACCTAGTACTATGCTAGACAATCGTCGAGGGAGGTTTATTCACGGGCCCAAGTCATACTAGTTAGACTCTTTGGCATGTTCTACAAACTTATCTTTCTCGAAGTTGGCCCGGTTCGTACGGCTCTCCTCGGACTCGACCCTAGAGCTCCCGAGTGAGTCTTGGATAAATCTTTGTGTACATGCCCACTTGGAGACTTGACCCTTGATGTCGTTCCCCTGATCTCGTCAGACGGTCCTTAACAAATGGCTAAGGCTACAATTGAGATGGTAGGTGTAAGGGGTAGAAGAGGTAATCTGGGTCCATGTGTTCATGGTGCACTAGGAGAGAGGATGAAATCCATAGCTCATGATTTTTCACTTTCTCTCTCATCCCTCCACCATGGTGGCCTTTTTTTCTTGGACTTCCTTCTGTGGGCTTCATTGCCTTTAACTAGTTCTTTGACATTGTCTTTTTATCGTTATTCTCCATCGACTAGTTGACTATGGTTAGTTGCTTGACTTTTGTTGACTTGTTTTGACCTTGATAATTTGCTAAGCGTATGTTTTGTCAGGCTAAGCAGTATTCATGGATAGGGTTAGTCATTGCCACAACTTTCTTTTTGAGAATATAATCGTTCCCACAACTCTACGTATGAGTCAATATCTTTACATCTCGGCCTCCTTTTTAAGAATTTGGATTAGCACTTAACCATTTCCATCTTATCTCACTAGTGTATAATTAACTTCTGATAAAAAATTAAACTAACATATTCCCTACACTTGTGTAGATAGCATTGCAGATTGCATCTAAGAATTAGATAAGGTAACACTTTTGGTCCATATTACCCTTGTCGACATGTCCTCAATTAATTCACGCGATGCAAAATCCATGGACGTACCTACCAATGGAGCACATGATTGCACCTGGTGGAATGTCCTAATTAATGTGACATGTGGAGGATTTTTCTTCAGGCTTGGCCCGCGAGTCTCCCCCGACCCCCTAGGGTTCCCACGCCGCCGCCGGCGGCTCCCCCGCACGGAGCCGCAGCCGTGGCCGGAGCCCGCCGTGGCCGCTTGCCTCTCCCGCCCCCTCCCCCCGGCCTTCCCCCCACCTCCTCCTTTCCCCATACCCCCGCGTCGCCTCCCCGGGCGAGGCGACCAGGGGGCCCCTCCGTCGTTCCCCTCCAGGCTCCGCCTCGCTCCTCCGTCTTCCCGCCGCCGCGAGCGAGCGCCGCCGGGCCTCGGCCGCGTGGTGCTGGCGGCAGCAGGCCAGCCCTTCCCCGCGCGCGGTCCTCCATGCTCGGACGGTGGTGGTTGGCTGCGGTGCTCCTCGGCCGGCGTCGGTGTGGTCCGTCGGCGGTGACGCCGCGTGCCACGATGGCTCTTGACGCGGCGGTGTGGCCGTTTGCCATGGGGCGGCGCGGCGGCGCCCGCCCAGCCTAGATCTGGGCCCATTTGGGCCCCATCTGGGTTGGGGCGGGCCGATGGCTTGATGCTCGGTGGTGTCGTTCCCTGGTGGTGGCTGATACGTCTCCGTCGTATCTATAATTTTTGACTGTTCCATGCCAATATTATACGACTTTCATATACTTTTGGCAATTTTTTATACTATTTTTGGGACTAACATATTGATCCAGTGCCCAGTGTCAGTTCCTGTTTGTTGCATATTTTTTGTTTCGCAGAAAATCCATATCAAACGGAGTCCAAACAGGATAAAAACTGACGGAGATTTTTTTTGGAATATATGTGAATTTTGGGAAGTGAAATCAATGCGAGACGATGCTCGAGGGGGCCACGAGGCAGGGGGACGCGCCCCAGGGGGGCAGGCGCGCCCCTGACCCTCGTGGACACCCCGTAAGGCGGTTGTTGCCCTTCTTTCGCCACAAGAAAGCTAATATCCGGATAAAAAACGTGTTCAAATTTCAATCCAATCGGAGTTACGGATCTCCGAGAATATAAGAAACAGTGAAAGGCCAGATCTGGGAGCGCAGAAACGGAGAGAGACAAAGAGACAGATCCAATCTCGGAGGGGCTCTCGCCCATCCCACGCCATGGAGACCATGAACCAGAGGGGAAACCCTTCTCCCATCTAGGGAGAAGGTCAAGGAAGAAGAATAAGAAGGGGGGCTCTCTCCCCCTCGCTTCCGGTGGCACCGGAGTGCCGCCGGGGCCATCATCGTCACCGCAATCTACACCAACAACTTCACCGCCGTCATCACCAACTCTTCCCCCCTCTATGCAGCGGTGTAACCCCTCTTTTACCCGCTGTAATCTCTACTTAAACATGGTGCTCAACGCTATATATTATTTCCCAATGATGTATGGCTATCCTATGATGTTTGAGTAGATCCGTTTTGTCCTATGGGTTAATCGATGATCGTGATTGGTTTGAGTTGCATGTTTTATTATTGGTGCTGTCCTATGGTGCTCTCTGTGTCGCGCAAGCGTAGGGATTCCCGTTGTAGGGTGTTGCAATACGTTCATGATTCGCTTATAGTGGGTTGCTTGAGTGACAGAAGCATAAACCCGAGTAAGGGGGTTGTTGCGTATGGGATAAAGGGGACTTGATGCTTTAATGCTATGGTTGGGTTTTACCTTAATGATCTTTAGTAGTCGCGGATGCTTGCTAGAGTTCCAATCATAAGTGCATATGATCCAAGAAGAGAAAGTATGTTAGCTTAT
>JAAAWM010011193.1:0-5000 GCA_036873465.1 Thinopyrum obtusiflorum
GCTTCAATTGACAAGACCTTCTTCGAAGACTCAGCATCAAATCCGTGTCCGGGAGGAAGAATCCCATCAACGCGACTAAGACGCTCAACAGTTGAAGGAACACGGGCCAACTCCCCACAAACAGTTTCAAGAAGGCCGTCAATCCTAACAAGGGAAACATTGGCAGCTTCAAACAAACTCTCGGCAGACAAGCCACCTGCAACACTCACACGGGCAGAATAACCTCCTGGATCTACACGGGGCACCAGTATTAACATCCCGGGAGAATTCAAATCTCGGAGAAGTTCCACTACCTAGGCCGGCGGCACGAGGCTTAGTAAGAACAGGACGTTCGATACGCCTAAAGAACACAACCTCAGCTTGTGTCTTCCACTACATACGAAAACAAAAGTCAACGCGTCAGAAAACAAATGAAGGAACATGGGAACAAAAATATAGAAGACAGTACCAGAAGTTCAAGTTAAACTACACAGGAAAGAATGATGCATATAAACACTCACAGGCAATTTCCCAAACACCCAGTTGGCTGGGTCATCATCACCCTTCTTGACCAAGTCAGCTGCAGCAAGCTAAAGAAGCTTGACCTGATCCATGAAATTGAAGCGAGGGGTCCTCAAGTCAATATTAGGCGTCTTGCCAATGATAAGGCAGTCGAGATACATAAGAAGCGGCGCGATGGCACAACCTGTGACAGCTTTTCCTCTGCTAGTACCTTGCTGATACCTAACAACAACACTTCGAATATCATCAACAACCAACTAGCAGTAGTCCATATCTGCCATATCCTCAAACACAAGATTCTCAACCATTGCTGCCTCACTAGACACTCGTGTAGATGTTCCAGTAATAACCACCTTCATGAAAACAATCAGGTAAAACACCTGCAGAGCAAGATCATCCTTCGTCTCATCCTTCACAAGTTCCGCGAGGATATTCTGCAAATCCTTTGCCCCCCCCCCCCCCCCCCCCCCCCCCCCCCCCCCCCCCCCCCCCCCCCCCCCCCCCCCCCCCCCCCCCCCCCCCCCCCCCCCCCCCCCCCCCCCCCCCCCCCCCCCCCCCCCCCCCCCCCCCCCCCCCCCCCCCCCCCCCCCCCCCCCCCCCCCCCCCCCCCCCCCCCCCCCCCCCCCCCCCCCCCCCCCCCCCCCCCCCCCCCCCCCCCCCCCCCCCCCCCCCCCCCCCCCCCCCCCCCCCCCCCCCCCCCCCCCCCCCCCCCCCCCCCCCCCCCCCCCCCCCCCCCCCCCCCCCCCCCCCCCCCCCCCCCCCCCCCCCCCCCCCCCCCCCCCCCCCCCCCCCCCCCCCCCCCCCCCCCCCCCCCCCCCCCCCCCCCCCCCCCCCCCCCCCCCCCCCCCCCCCCCCCCCCCCCCCCCCCCCCCCCCCCCCCCCCCCCCCCCCCCCCCCCCCCCCCCCCCCCCCCCCCCCCCCCCCCCCCCCCCCCTTATGTTGGCTTTTGATATTTCTTTGCACTAATGTTCATTGTTAGCTTTCAGTTATTGCTGTTTTTAGTCATAGGCGACCCTTATTTATTTCATGTGTCGTAAACTTTTTCTTTTTAGTACTAGTGTTTCCTAGGTGACCTTCTCTATTTATAGAACCTGAACTTCAAGTGCTATAGCACCTGAACTTCTATGACTGGCCATTTTTGTTCCCTTTTGTATTTAGAGTAGTTTGATATCTGACCTGCTATGTTTACTGTATTTGGACTTCCATTATGTGTCAGTTGTCATAGCTGACCTTCTCTGATTATGTAATGTGAACTTCTGCTGATTAGGTATTTGTTTTCTACATGATTTTTTTGTAGGCTGTTGATGATGGTGCTAGGGTTGAGGAGGATGTTTTACCTATGCATGAAGCTGCTCCTGTGCATGAAGTTGCCCCTGTGCATGAACCTGCTCCCGCTAGTGATGTATTAGTTGATGACGTTCATGGCAGTGAAAATAAGGTACCATTTTTCTTGTCCATTTGTCTCATTTTTTTATTTTACTTGTTTGTGCATGTTATCACTATGTGGCCCTTTGTAATGACTTTCTGTTCTTGCTGCAGAATGATGATGCTAGTGTTCCTCTAGAGAAGGTTGCAGACAAGTCCGTGTCAGGCACCGGCTGCTCCGATGGGGTGGACCCGATTGAACCTCAGTCATCCATTGGCGCTGAGGTTTCTGATGCTGAGCAGGGCAAGACAGCTGAGGTTTCTGATGCTGAGCAGGGCAAGACAGATGGAGATATCATTTTGGAAAAAGATCCCGTTGAGGCTGCTGTTGAGACTGGTGGTAGTGCTGCTGCAGGCCCGAGAAGTCTCCTGCAGCAGAGCCATCAGTTGCTGTTGATGCTGTTCAAACACAACCAACGGTTTTTGTTGTTTCAGATTCTCCAGCTGCTCCAGCTGCTGCTGGTGTCCTTCCCGACGACGCTGCAATGTCTACTGGAGATGACGATGAAGAGACTAAAAGCGATAGCTATGGAGAGGAGGTTGATCATTCCAGTGATGCCACTGGTCTAGGCAAGAATCCATAAAGATAGGAGCATGCTTCTCTCTTCTTTCCCCATCCCCGTCCCTTTTGTTGTTTGTTTTTGTCCATGATATCCCTGTGAACTGCCTGTGTGGTGCAAGTTGAACTTCTGGTTTGTGCTTTGTCATGTGGTTTGTAAAAAAAGTTAAGTGAACCTGTTTCTATGTGGGGGAAGGTTTGTAATGCTTGGGTTGTGACGTTTTCTGGTGTAGCAGCTAAGATGTGCTTGTGTTTGAATGTTGTGCTTGAATGTTGCTATTAATTAAACTGTCGTGAATCTATGTGCTTGAATGTTGCTCTTAATTTCTATTTCTTTTGCTGAGCAGATAGCGACCTTGCTGTCGTCCGAAAGAAGGTTGATGACTTTTATTTCAGTGTAACTAGGCTTAAGAATGATCCCCCCCCCCCCCCCCCCCCCCCCCCCCCCCCCCCCCCCCCCCCCCCCCCCCCCCCCCCCCCCCCCCCCCCCCCCCCCCCCCCCCCCCCCCCCCCCCCCCCCCCCCCCCCCCCCCCCCCCCCCCCCCCCCCCCCCCCCCCCCCCCCCCCCCCCCCCCCCCCCCCCCCCCCCCCCCCCCCCCCCCCCCCCCCCCCCCCCCCCCCCCCCCCCCCCCCCCCCCCCCCCCCCCCCCCCCCCCCCCCCCCCCCCCCCCCCCCCCCCCCCCCCCCCCCCCCCCCCCCCCCCCCCCCCCCCCCCCCCCCCCCCCCCCCCCCCCCCCCCCCCCCCCCCCCCCCCCCCCCCCCCCCCCCCCCCCCCCCCCCCCCCCCCCCCCCCCCCCCCCCCCCCCCCCCCCCCCCCCCCCCCCCCCCCCCCCCCCCCCCCCCCCCCCCCCCCCCCCCCCCCCCCCCCCCCCCCCCCCCCCCCCCCCCCCCCCCCCCCCCCCCCCCCCCCCCCCCCCCCCCCCCCCCCCCCCCCCCCCCCCCCCCCCCCCCCCCCCCCCCCCCCCCCCCCCCCCCCCCCCCCCCCCCCCCCCCCCCCCCCCCCCCCCCCCCCCCCCCCCCCCCACGCGCGTGCGTGTATGAGAGAAACGCGCATCGCTCGGCCCCGACCACCCACCGTAACCGGGAACACCCCGATATTTTCCTTGCCTCGCTTCTACCACGGTTTTTTCCATCATGGACGGCCCAAAGAATGTCATGCAGCTGCGTCTCCGGCCCGCCCAGGACGAAAAGCCTATTTTCTGTCATGATTTTTTGTCATAGAAGTAGGACCCCACCACATCTATGATGATACCGTGTTTTGTCATAATTATTGTCATAGAAGTGTCATAAGTATGACAGGAAAAAATTTCGTTCGGCCCAAAATGTCACGGATGTGTCTTTTTTTTTGTAGTGGGACTACTGCCAGTTGGTTGTTGATGATATTCGAAGTGCTGTTGTTAGGTATCAGCAAGGTACTAGCAGAGGAAAAGCTATCACAGGCTGTGCCATCGCGCCGCTTCTTATGTATGTGGACTGCCTTATCATTGGCAAGACGCCTAATATTGACTTGAGGACCCCTCGCATCAATTTCATGGATCAGGTCAAGCTTCTTGAGCTTGCTGCGGCTGACTTGGTCAAGAAGGGTGATGATGACCCAGCCAACTGGGTGTTTGGGAGATTGCCTGTGAGTGTTTATATGCATCATTCTTTATTGTGTAGTTTAACTTGAACTTCTGGTCCTATCTTCTATATTTTTGTTCCCATGTTCCTTCATTTGTTTTCTGACGCGTTGACTTTTGTTTTTGTATGTAGTGGAAGACACAGGATGAGGTTGTGTTCTTTAGGCGTATCGAACGTCGTGTTCTTACTATGCCTCGTGCCGCCGGCCTAGGTAGTGGAACTTCTCCGGGATTTGAATTCACCCGGGATGTTAATACTGGTGCCCCCTGTAGACCAGGAGGTTCTTCTGCCCATGTGAGTGCTGCAGGTGGCGTGTCTTCCGAGAGTTTGTTTGAAGCTGCCAATGTTTCCCTGGTTAGGATTGACGGTCTTCTTGAAACTGTTTGTGGGGAGTTGGCCCATGTTCCTTCAACTGTTGAGCGTCTTAGTCGCGTTGATGGGATTCTTCCTCCCGGACACGGATTTGATGCTGAGTCTTCGAAGGAGGTCTTGTCAATTGAACCTAGATTTCTTGAAGAGCTTCGTCAGAGCACTTCCCACCTCCGGACTAGCTTTGGGCTGTTCAAGGAAATGCAGGATGCTCGTTGCAAGCCTTTTGAAGATGAGGCAAGTGTTGTTGTGAGACAGATTCAGAGGTAGGATTCTGTTCGTTTGGGTCGTGAAGGAGGCCACGTGGAGCATACCGAAGAGCCCCCCCCCCCCCCCCCCCCCCCCCCCCCCCCCCCCCCCCCCCCCCCCCCCCCCCCCCCCCCCCCCCATTCAGTTATTACTATTTTTAGTCATAGGCGACCCTTATTGATTTCATGTGTCCTAAACTTTTTCTTTTTAGTACTAGTGTTTCCTAGTTGACCTTCTGTGTATATAGTACCTGAACTTCAAGTGCTACAGCACTTGA
>JAAAWM010011193.1:10000-67164 GCA_036873465.1 Thinopyrum obtusiflorum
CCGTGACGGTTCTTCCACCCCCACGACGCCACGCGCACTTTGGAACCGCGCAGGCAGTTGCGGCTTCACTTCAGAGGAGAAGAGCGCAGACTGGGCGAGGGAGAGCGGGGCATGGGGGAGAAATAGGAGCGTGGGGCGCGGCGGTTACTCCACACACGAGCACAGGGGACAGCGGCGGAGAAGTCGGGGAAGGTTGGAGGAGACGAGAGCAGCGGAGCGTCAGAGAGGGAGAAGAGAGCGAGCGACAGGGGGAGGGGATTTCTGACAGGTGGTGGCGAGGGAGTCGGGCACTTAATGCCTCCCTGTAGTGGGGTGTTGGAGCGCCGGGCTAATTACAGTTTACCCCCCCCCGGGGGGGGGGGGGGGGGCCCCCCCCAACGACTAAAAAAGTAAATGCATCTATTGATAAATGAATGCACCATTTGAAAGCATCTATTTTTAAAAGTTAAGATCACATAACAAATTTGCTCGTATCCTTAAAACAAAAATTCATTGCAGGCAGAAAGGTCAGGTACTCTACCAAGGGAAGAAAAATACATACACAAATAAGCACCTACAAACAAGAGAAAGAAGTTCAAAAAATAAAAGAACAGAAGTTCAAGTACACTAATCAGAGAAGTAAAGGCATATGAATAAATAAACACTAAGAAACAAAAAGAAGAAGTTCAAATACAAAAAAGATGAAGTCCATATCTAACTAAAAGACACAACTTAAAAACAATATAGAAGTTCAAAATTCAAATACACACAAAGTACACATGCGGCTCGGCCTCGCGCTACCGCATTGCTGCGTGCTAGATTTTGACAGGACGCAATGCGGTTATTCTGTTTCCACCCCCACCGCACGCACCCCAGAGCCACACCCCTAAGATAGATAATGGGGTCACGGATGTGATGGACTCGCCTCCGCATGCGACGATGCGGCACGCCGCGTCGTCGCCTGCTCCGGCTCGTTCCTGTCTCGGCCTCGCAGGGGGAGGGTGTAACGCCCACGATGCGGCTATATCTCCCACGTGTCGAGGCATGACTTGGAGGCATAACCGCATGGTGGTTTTGTCGCAAGAAGGATCATCTTCACACAATCCCATGTAATGAACAAGAATGGGATAAAGAGTTGGCTTACAATCACCACTTCACACAATACATTAATTGAACATACATCATTCAGAGTACACATAGTCCGACTATGGACAAAATAAAAGAAGACAACCCCAAATGCTAGATCCCCGATCATCCCAACTGGGCTCCACTACTGATCATCAGGAAACGAAACATAGTAATGACCAAGTCCTCCTCGAAACCCACTTGAGTTCGGTAGCATCACCTGCACTGGCATCATTGGCACCTGCAACTGTTTGGAAGTATCTGTGAGTCACGAGGACTCAGCAATCTCACACCCGCGAGATCAAGACTATTTAAGCTTATGGGTAGGATAGGGTAATGAGGTGGAGCTGCAGCAAGCACTAGGCATATATGGTGGCTAACATACGCAAATAAGAGCGAGAAGAGAAGCAACGCAACGGTCAAGAATCTAGAAGTGATCAAGAAGTGATCCTGAAACTACTTACGTTCAAACATAACACAAGAACCGTGTTCACTTCCCGGACTCCGCCGAAAAGAGACCATCACGGCTACACACGCGGTTGATGCATTTTAATTAAGTCAAGTGTCAAGTTCTCTACAACCGGATATTAACAAATTCCCATCTGCCACATAACCGCGGGCACGGCTCTCGAAAGTTTAAACCCTGCAGGGGTGTCCCAACTTAGCCCATCACAAGCTCTCACGGTCAATGAAGGATATTCCTTCTCCCAGGAAGACCCGATCAGACTCGGAATCCCAGTTACAAGACATTTCGACAATGGTAAAACAAGACCAGCAAGACCGCCCGATGTGCCGACAATCCCGATAGGAGCTGCACATATCTCGTTCTCAGGGCAACACCGGATGAGCACTCCGTACAACTAAAACCAGCCCTCAAGTTTCCCCGAGGTGGCGCTGCAAAGGACTCTAGTTCGGACCAACGCTTAGAGAAGCACTGTCCCGGGGGGGTTAAAATAAAGATGACCCTCGGGAGCGCGACTCCCAAGGGAAAAGTAGGTGGTGGTGAGGCAAATGGTAAAACCAAGGTTGGGCCTTGCTGGAGGACTTTTATTCAAAGCGAACTGTCAAGGGGTTCCCATAACACCCAACCGCGTAAGGAACGCAAAATCAAGGAACATAACACCGGTATGATGGAAACTAGGGCGGCAAGAATGGAACAAAACACCAGGCATAAGGCCGAGCCTTCCACCCTTTACCAAGTATATAGATGCGTTAATTAATTAAATAAGAGAAATTGTGATATCCCAACATATCCATGTTCCAACATGGAACAAACTTCTGCTTCACCTGCAACTAACAACGCTATAAGAGGGGCTGAGCAAAAGCGGTAACATAGCCAAACAACGGTTTGCTAGGAAAGGTGGGTTAGAGGCTTGACATGGCAATAAGGGAGGCATGATATAACAAGTGGTAGGTAGTGCGACATAGCGATAGAACGAACAACTAGCAAGCAAAGATAGAAGTGATTCCGAGGGTATGGTCATCTTGCCTGCAAAGTACTCAGAGTTGTCAAAAGCTTGATCCTCGAAAGCGTACTCAACAGGTTCCTCGGTCACGAACTCATCCCCCGGCTCTACCCAAGGCAAGAACACAAGCAATGGAACAACAATCAATCACGGTGCAATGCACAAGCAACATGATGCAATACATGGCATGATATGCAAGATATGATATGCAATGCATATGCGAGCTCAGGAAGGGAAAGAATGATCAAGGCATCAACTTGGCAAACCAAGTATGCCACTGGAAAGATGAGATGATTTTGGTTGAAATCGATATAAGGATCACTGGAAACGGATGCACGGTTTGCAAATGACAAGCAAAACAAGAATGACGCAAAACTGCGATTAACAGCATGATAGCACTTAGAATGCAACAAGAAACTAAGCTACTGCACTCCAACATAGCAACAAAGCATATGGTAGTGATGTACCAGAGATGCTTGACAAAACACGAACACTGAGATACGGCTAAATCATAGTAGAGTAGGTTCAAATAGGCATGGCAAAAGTGCAAAAGATATCAGCTTCACAGACTTGGTGAAAAATACTAACATGGCATAAACAGCATCAGGAAGCAATGTTTAGAGCAAGCAAACAACATGCTACAGGAACATATCATCGCAACTCAAGGAATGGTACGATTCTACTAAATGCATAGAACAAAAGTCCCTTACTGATCATGAGCCAAAAAGGCACAGAAGATATGATGGCACCCATGTAAACATAGCAAGTTTTATTAACAGTTTCAGACTTAGCAGAAAACAGAGCATGACATAAACAGAATTATGAAGGCAACTTTGCGAGCTCATGCCACTCACCACAAAGCATTGCATGACAATGTAAGCCTACCAATAGCATGACGACATGTTCATGAAGCTAACCATGGCAAGAGCAAGTTCATAGGATGCATGAATCACTAGCAACAACCATGGCAATATTGATTAACATGTTAACATACTGCTAGGAATATTTTATAGCAAAAGTAGAGCAAGAACAAGACATGCTAAATCACTCCATAATTACAAGCAGGGACATGGATGGATAGAGCATAACCACATGTTCAAAACATCCTTACTGAAGTATCCCAAAACAAGCATGGATCTCACTGTAGCATCAAGTTTACATGGTATCAAAATAACAGCAGGAAAAGACTTAGCAAAATCCTGTCCCTGAAAACAGCAACATCACGAAGCCTAGTTTGCATGCTTGTTCTAGTCACCACATAGATCACAAAAATACAAGACAAGCACCTCTGTAAAGATGGCATGTTGTAGTTTAAAACACATGTAGATCTCATACTCATATGATGCACACATCAAATGCAACAAAAATGACAAATCACCATGATCTGATAAGTACCAACAGTTAACATTTTATAGCACTCTTGCAACAATGAAAATGGCATCATAATAGACAGTAACATGCATGGAAATGCTTCTAACATGAAGAGCTCATCGAGACGAACAATTCGACATATCATATGCATGGTTTGGAGCCACGGTCATGGAGATATGATGCGATGAAGGAGGCATAAAATGTAAGGGGATTTCGGGACTTAGAGAAATTTCACCTCCGCGAAAGTCAACGCGGGACGAGGTGGTTCCGGGACGGAGCGGATCGGGATGCGGGGAGGCCGTTTGGATCGGTGTCCTGGTGGATCTCATCCACCCGGACCGGATCTGGGACGAGGTGGAACTCCGGCGAGGGACGGGGCGAATCCGGTGACGCGGGGAGCTCCGGCGAACGACGGCGGAGCTCGAGGCGCGACGCGGCAGGCGGGGTCCGGCGAGGAGGCGCGCCGGCCGGCGGAGGAAGGCGGCGGGTCACGGTGGTGGTGGCGCTAGGCGGCGGGGATGGCGCGGCGCGGGGCGGCGTGCTCCGGCGAAGGCGCTTGGCGACGCAGGTGCTCGCCGGCGGGAGGAGTGGCGGCGCTCCGACGGGGGCAGATGCGGGCGGCGGGGCGGCGATGCAGCGGCGGGGCGCTCGGGAGAGGCGCGGGAGGCGGCGCGTGCTGGTTCGGGCCCGGCGGGCCAGATCTGGGCTCGCGGGCCCGCGCGGTGGTGGGCGTTGACCGGCGGCGGGGTCGGTGATGTGGCACCCGCGGAGTGGAGGAGGGAGGCGGCGGAGGTGATGTGGCACTCCATGATTGGCCGGGGCGATGTGGCGGCGGCGGTGGACATGTCCGGCACGGCGCAGACGCGTCCGGTGCGCGGAGGAGGAGGAGGTTAGGGTTCATCCGCGAAAATTCGGAAGGGATCACATATTTATAGGTAGAAGGAGGTGGGAGTGTCCAAATGAGGTGCGGTTTTCGCCCACACGATCGTGATCCGACGGCGGAGAACATGGAGATGGTTTAGATGGGTTATTGGGCTGTTTTGGAGGGGTGTTGGGCTGCAATCCAAAGAGGCTTTTGCGGTTACCCGGTTAACCGTTGGGGTATCAAACGGGCTCCAAATGGAACGAAATTTGACAGGCGGTCTGCCGGTGATACACCAAGGCCACTTGACAAATCTCGGCCCATTCCGAGAACGTTTTTCTCCCGCTCATGAAAAGAGACAAGAGGGGTGCGCCGGTGCATGTGGGAGTGTCGGATTGCTAAACGGACAACGGGGAAAATGCTCGGATGCATGAGACGAACACGAATGCAAATGCGATGCACATGATGACGTGATATGAAATGCATGACATGAACAAAAGCAAAACAAAGACAAAAACCCAACCACGAAGAGAATCTCATATCGCATCTCCGGAAAAGGCAAGAGTTGGAGTTACGAATATGGAAAGTTGTATCCGGGGCGTTACAACACTCCACCACTACGAGAGGATCTCATCCCGAGATCTAGGATGGCACCGGAGGGAAAAGGAAGAGGAAGATAAGAGGTAAACTAAGTTGCTTCTTTGACAAACGAGTGAAACCATGAACCTTGAGAGGTTGAGCAAAATGAAAGAAAGAAAACAACGAAGATGAACAAAGTTGAAAACACTCCGTTAGAAAAGAGGAACAAGGGATACGACGAGAACCAAGAGGTTTAGTGATAAGATAGATATTGAAACCACTCCGGTTAAAACTAGATAGAGAAGGAATAAGATTGATATAATTTGGGCAGCACTTCGACTGAAAGCAGAAGGAAAACTTGATAAGATGAAAAGAACTTGAAGAGATGACACAACACTCCGATTGAGACGGGAGGTAAAACTTGACAAAAAGGGAAGAACTTGAAAAGAGGGCACGACACTCCGGTTAAATGGATAAGCATGAAAAGCACACGATCCTCACGATTCGAGATGATGAGTGAAGAGAGCAACATCACAATGCCTCCGGAAGAAAGAAAGAATGGAATGAAATGAACGGAGGGGAACAAGATCTTGAGAGAGCATGCTTACAACAAATGCTAAAACAGAGTTGTTGGGTTATCAACAACGAAAGGATAAGCTTGATGTGGGCTTAAGGAAGACATCTCAAAATTATGAGGTGACGACCTGCCACTCACGGAAAAAAAATCTGATTGAGAGCTAGAAAAGATAGAAAGCTTCTTCCACCGAGGTGATAAGAAAACTCCAAGGAAGAAAATGATGGGTTTAAATATCTCATTCCTGAACTTGTGAATCATGAAACACAAAGAAATTGTCAAAAATGACATAACACCACCTGAAAAGATAAGGTAGGAAGAATTGCACTTTGGAATGCAAGATGAAGAATGCTTGAACTCCTCAAAACAAAACATGTGTTAAGCACCATGTTTATTTGAGAGTATTGCTTGGCAGTTCATGACTTCGAGAGAGATCTTGGAACTCCGGGAAAGTATGAAGCACTTGAACCAAGAATTTACTCATCGTGAACAAACTCCGAAAGAATGAATCCATCACTTGGATGAAACAAGAATAAGAATTACATTATGCGTATCCTTCATCAATTTAAATTGATGACAAGCAACGGATTTGGCATACTACTTATTCTCGTAGAAAGGATTAAGATAGATATTGCGCAAACTTGGGAAGGTCTTCAATGAACCACCGATAGGATTTGGAAAAGAACGGATGAATTGATACAATAACAACGGAAGAGAATTCTTGCACGAACCACCGTAAGAATTGAAAATGAAAGTAGCAAAGGCACAATTCACTGGGAAGAATTGGAGAACGAACGAAGATACTTTAGGGGATTTAAATACAAGTGAACGAAGAGATCACGAGCTGATTAGAGAATACTTGAATGATGCACCGGTAAGATTTGGAGAACGAGAGCTGAAAGCTGAGAATGAATAAACCCGAAATGATGGCCTTCGGAGAATCAAACTGAAAAGACTCTTGAATAGCTCCGGATGGGTGAAAAGAATTCTCACAATTGAAAACAACTATGAGAGGATGGCAACAAGCTTGAACTACGAATCTCTGAGAGAACGGATAAGATTTGGAGGAAAACTCTTCTTCGGTCTTCAAATGCAGAGAATGACGATGAGAAACACCACCATGAATTGTTGAGATACTTCGGGATGAAAATTAGAAAGGTTGGACCAACGATGCAAAGAATTTGAAAGATCTTGGAGAAAGACATTTGACTGATGACAATTCATTCTTACGTAAAACTTGGAAAAGAATTTGAGAGTAGCTCCGAAAAAATAAGAAGAGTCAGGTAAGATCCTGGGAAAAGACCTGTGGGTTAGGGCCCACTCAAAAGAAACACCTTCGAATGATTACTTGAAAGGGAGATTGCACCGGTTGATTTAAATGGCTTGAATGAGATAACAACCTCGAAATAACTTGAACGGATTAAGAATGGAAACACGAATCTTCTGAGATATCTTCGGCACTCCGGAACAATTGAATAGCAGAAGTGGATGATTGAGAGGTGCACCGGCATAAGAAAGCATTTGAAACAAGGAAAGGAATGTGATCAACATTGAAGTCTTGAATTTAGTCCATCGAAGAAGAAAAAGAATGAATAATGATAAACTTAAGGCTCCGTTAGTATCTTCCTGAGAATCACCGAATAAGAACATTGACGAAAAAGAATGGAGAGACTTCCCATCAATAAGATGGATACTTGATTAAGATATATGAGTCCTTGAAGAAAAAGGGTGGGAGGGCGGGAAAACAAAGTCAACTTGGGACGGATGAAACAAATAACGTTGAGAAGACTTTGAGTTGATCTTGCGGATGGGAAAAAATGATAGGATCATCTTGAATAGAATCGCACCGGTTGGAAAGAATTGACATGACAACCTCGATGATCAAGAAGAATTGACACCACTTAGGGAAGGTATGGAATCAACACTTGACATTGAAGCAACTCGAATACCACAAACCAAAACAAAACAAAGGATTGGCTTGCAAAATAAGCCGGAAACAAACATATGATAGATCCCATATCGTATCATGTGTCTGTTGGAAAGATATCCTATGATATATACCCGCGTGATCCTAAAAAAAATTTGTGAAATTTGAGGAGAGGAGAGTCAAAACTTCTACGTCAGGAGGCCTCACCAGAGCGACGAAGGGACTGAGGAGTAAAAAGAATCCTACTCTCCGATATATATAATCCTAAGACTCAAAACATTTTGTTCTAGACTCAACAACGTCAGCGATTCGATCAAGCAGGGGGCTCCTAAGTCAGGGATGGCTCTGATTACCAACTTGTAACGCCCACGATGCGGCTATATCTCCCACGTGTTGAGGCACGACTTGGAGGCATAACTGCATGGTGGTTTTGTCGCAAGAAGGGTCATCTTCACACAATCCCATGTAATGAACAAGAATGGGATAAAGAGTTGGCTTACAATCGCCACTTCACACAATACATTAATCGAACATACATCATTCAGAGTACACACATAGTCCGACTACGGAGAACATAAAAGAAGACAACCCCAAATGCTAGATCCCCGATCGTCCCAACTGGGCTCCACTACTGATCATCAGGAAACGAAACATAGTAACGACCAAGTCCTCCTCGAAACCCACTTGAGTTCGGTAGCATCACCTGCACTGGCATCATCGGCACCTGCAACTGTTTGGAAGTATCTGTGAGTCACGAGGACTCAGCAATCTCACACCCGCGAGATCAAGACTATTTAAGCTTATGGGTAGGATAGGGTAATGAGGTGGAGCTGCGGCAAGCACTAAGCATATATGGTGGCTAACATACGCAAATAAGAGTGAGAAGAGAAGCAACGCAACGGTCGAGAAGCTAGAAGTGATCAAGAAGTGATCCTGAAACTACTTACGTTCAAACATAACACAAGAACCGTGTTCACTTCCCGGACTCCGCCAAACAGAGACCATCACGGCTACACACGCGGTTGATGCATTTTAATTAAGTCAAGTGTCAAGTTCTCTACAACCGGATATTAACAAATTCCCATCTGCCACATAACCGCGGGCACGGCTCTCGAAAGTTTAAACCCTGCAGGGGTGTCCCAACTTAGCCCATCACAAGCTCTCACGGTCAACGAAGGATATTCCTTCTCCCAGGAAGACCCAATCAGACTCGGAATCCCGGTTACAAGACATTTCGACAATGGTAAAACAAGACCAGCAAGACCACCCGATGTGCCGACAATCTCGATAGGAGCTGCACATATCTCGTTCTCAGGGCAACACCGGATGAGCACTCCGTACAACTAAAACCAGCCCTCAAGTTTCCCCGAGGTGGCGCTGCAAAGGACTCTAGTTCGGACCAACGCTTAGAGAAGCACTGGCCCGGGGGGGTTAAAATAAAGATGACCCTCAGGAGCGCGACTCCCAAGGGAAAAGTAGGTGGTGGTGAGGCAAATGGTAAAACCAAGGTTGGGCCTTGCTGGAGGAGTTTTATTCGAAGCGAACTGTCAAGGGGTTCCCATAACACCCAACCGCGTAAGGAACGCAAAATCAAGGAACATAACACCGGTATGACGGAAACTAGGGCGGCAAGAATGGAACAAAACACCAGGCATAAGGCCTTGCCTTCCACCCTTTACCAAGTTTGGAGCCACGGTCATGGAGATATGATGCGATGAAGGAGGCATAAAATGTAAGGGGATTTTGGGACTTAGAGAAATTTCACCTCCGCGAAAGTCAACGCGGGATGAGGTGGTTCCGGGACGGAGCAGATCGGGACGCGGGGAGGCCGTTTGGATCGGTGTCCTGGTGGATCTCATCCACCCAGACCGGATCTGGGACGAGGTGGAACTCCGGCGAGGGACGGGGAGCTCCGGCGAACGACGGCGAAGCTCGAGGCGCGGCGCGGCAGGCGGGGTCCAGCGAGGAGGCACGCCAGCCGGTGGAGGAAGGCGGCGGGTCGCGGTGGCGGTGGCGCTAGGCGGCGGGGATGGCGCGGCGCGGGGCGGCGTGCTCTGGCGAAGGCGCTTGGCGACGCAGGTGCTCGCCGGCGGGAGGAGTGGCGGCGCTCCGGCGGGGGCGGATGCGGGCGGCGGGGCCGCGATGCGGCGGCGGGGCACTCGGGAGAGGCGCGGGAGGCAGCGCACGCTGGTTCGGGCCCGGCGGGCCAGATCTGGGCTCGCGGGCCCGCGCGGTGGTGGGCGTTGACCGGCGGCGGGGTCGGTGACATGGCGCCCGCGGAGTGGAGGAGGGAGGCGGCGGAGGTGACGTGGCGCTCCACGGTTGGCCGGGGCGATGTGGCGGCGGCGGTGGACATGTCCGGCGCGGCGCAGACGCGTCCGGTGCGCGGAGGAGGAGGTTAGGGTTCATCCGCGAAAATTCGGAAGGGATCACATATTTATAGGTAGAAGGAGGTGGGAGTGTCCAAATGAGGTGCGGTTTTCGCCCACACGATCGTGATCCGACGGCGGAGAACATGGAGATGGTTTAGATGGGTTATTGGGCTGTTTTGGAGGGGTGTTGGGCTGCAATCCAAAGAGGCTTTTGCGGTTACCCGGTTAACCGTTGGGGTATCAAACGGGCTCCAAATGAAACGAAATTTGACAGGCGGTCTGCCGATGATACACCAAGGCCACTTGACAAATCTCGGCCCATTCCGAGAACGTTTTTCTCCCGCTCACGAAAAGAGACAAGAGGGGTGCGCCGGTGCATGTGGGAGTGTCGGATTACTAAACGGACAACGGGGAAAATGCTCGGATGCATGAGACAAACACGAATGCAAATGCGATGCACATGATGACGTGATATGAAATGCATGACATGAACAAAAGCAAAACAAAGACAAAAACCGAACCACGAAGAGAATCTCATATCGCATCTCTGGAAAAGGCAAGAGTTGGAGTTACGAATATGGAAAGTTGTATCCGGGGCGTTACAGAGGGGAGGGGGGTCTCGACCCCCCTCCCCCTGCTCAGCCTTGCGCTACCGCATTGCTGCGCGCTAGGTTTTGACAGGACGCAATGCGGTTATTCTGTTTCCACCCCCACCGCAAACACCACAGAGCCACACCCCTAAGATAGATAGTGGGGTCACGGATGTGACGGACTCGCCTCCGCATGCGACGACGTGGCACGCCGCGTCGTCGCCTGCTCCGGCTCGTTCCTGTCTCAGCCTCGCAGGGGGAGGGGAGGGGGGTCCCGACCCCCCCTCCCCCCTGCTCGGCCTCGCGCTACCGCATTTATCAATAGGCGCAATGACGATTTCAATGTCTACAAATATTTAAATCCAAAAATAACAAAAAATATATAAATAAGATGTTCAAATAGTGAAGATATAGAAGTTTGGGGTTTTGTAAAACCTCAAATTAACATGTTAAAAAGGATTATCATAGGGAAGTTCAGGATATTTATTCAGTGAAGACCAACAACTATTATAAGTACAAAAAACATACTAGAAAAAATAAAAATATACGCATATCCGTCGGCCAATTCAAACCAATGCAAATAATGAAAAATAACATAAAAAAGAAAGAAATACAGAGGACTTGTGTAGCGACCTGACCTCAGATGGTCAAATCTCTGTGCATACGTGTCATCCCTAGATCGGTAATGCTGACACACACAGTACTCGAGGATTTATAACAGAGTTCAATCACACACTTATTACATCGAATGTCTCAAAAGAGAACTTATTACAATAATATGGCTTAAGGCCATCTAAATAAGATAACAGCGGAAGCTTCAGAGATAAATGAGTCCATTAACTCCAACGGCATAGCTGAGTGCACGACAACGACCTAGCGCACCTTACTCTTCGTCTGAAAACTCTGCAACATAATACGTTGCAGCCTGTGTAGGTCAGCACATGGAATATGCTGGCAAGATAACACTACAGAGCAAAGAACAAGTAACAGCTATAACTATATGCATATATGGCTGGTGGAGGCTCTATGGTTATCATTTGCATAAAGCTAGTTTTTCCCTACAACAAAGGAATATATTTTATTTAACTACAAAGTTTGTTGAAAATATTGAGAAGGTTCCTCCAACTCAATCCCAAAATAATAATTATCAACCCAACAAATTAATTAAGTAACGTGATGAGATCAAATCAATAATTCAAGTACCAGATATTCAAGATGTCCATAACCGGGGACACGGCTAACCATGATTAGTTTATACACTCTGCAGAGGTTTGCGCACTTTCCCCCACAAGACTCGATATCCTCCATTGAATTTCTCGCACTGCACGGTGTTTGAGAAACGGATGATCGAGACACAGTCTTTCCGAAGAGGTCCCCCTAACCGATAGATAGGCCGGTACACCTACAATCCCCTACATCTGCTAGCCCATCATGGAAAGGATTCCCATAACTTACTCAACTATGCCAGAGCCCATAATGGCTTGTGGCTGCACATGGAAGTTTCTAGCATGAATAACCTTATGATCCCTTTGAGCCTGGGTGGCATTCCATAGGATGATCACACGGGTACTCCGGGATATCCCAGGACAACGCCGGATTGCTCCAGGTGCCCAGACAACCACTGGGTGCTCCAGGGTGCCTCAACCAATCCACCCAGATGTGTATTAAAGTAGCCACCTTAAGTTTAACCATTGGTAAATAACAACTCTCACATCTGTCATGGATCACTCAAACCAAATCACGTCTACGAGCATAGCATAGCAATATAAGCATAACGCAATAACTCCCAGGGTTTGATATAAGACAATAGGTTCTACCTCATCAGCTACTTCCCAAAACCCACATGTTAATCAGATCCTAACCATGTAGTGTTTGAGGATTGAAGCTAATGCATAAAAACTGGGTAATAAAAGGGGTATGATCAAAGTGTTACTTGCCTTGCTGACGATCTGAAAACCCTAATGACTCGTAGTAGCAAGCCTCGCACTCCGGAAACTCTATCATGAACAAACAATAACATACATAAGCACTCAAGCATAAGATGCAAGGGTAAAACTCAAGAGAAAAGATCCAAACTGAAAGTACAAGAGAAAAGCTTCGATTTGCAAAAAGAATCAATCGAATCGGAGTTACGAAACTAAAACTACGATCAAAAGAAGTACAAAGACAAATCTGCTTGAAACCAAATTTTAAATTTGTCAAAACCATGTTCAAGTTGATTATCTGGAAAGAGGGGAACAAGACGAAGATTTTGGCGTTGGTTTCACTGGATTTGGACAAACGAGCAAAAAGTAGCGAGTGTTTGAAGTTCAGGGACTGATTTGTGATAAAAGTATTAGCGGATAGGTCCCTGGCCGAAAAATAAACAGAAAAAGAAAAATCTATCAAACGAATGTTCGCTAACAGAACTAAACGAACGAATTTGTTCGTTAAAACGATCTAACCGAAGAACGCTCGCTATTTAACCTAATAAAATAAAAAAAACGATCTAGTCTAAACCAAAAAAAATGAAAGAAAAACCGGGGAAAACCGAGCGGTTTTTACCGGTCAACCGCGGCGGCAAGGTCAACGGCGGGGCGGCGGGATCCGGCGGCGTCGGTGGGGCGAGGCAGGGCTCCGGCGTCGGCGGCGCGCGGTGGCTGGCGGCGGCGGCGGGCGGCGGCGGCGGTGGCTGGCGGCGGCTAGCGAGCTGGAGGAGGCGGCGGGGGTGGGGCGGCTTATAAAGGGGCCGGGGGGTGCTTGCTTGAGGGAGGGACGGCGGCGAAGTGGAGTCCTGCTCGGACTCCATGGCGGCGGCGACCGGGACTTCGAGCGGGAGGCGGCGCAGGCTGCTGGGCCGGCTCGGCTGGGCCTTCGGCCCAGTCGGGCGAAGAATTTAAAAAAAAATTCGCCCGAAAGAAAAATCCTAATAAAATATAAAAAAATCTAAAAATATCAGAAATAATTTTCAGCGTCCAAACCTAATATTTAGGACAAGATGAACATTTTTCTGACCTAAAATGCAAGTTTCAAGAAATGCATATTTTTTCTAATTCAAATAAAATAACAAATAAAATATTAATTTGATTTTAAAATTTCTTCTCCAATATTCCATTCTTTTGAAGAAGTCATTTTATCTCCTCTCATTTATTTTTATTGAAGAAGTCATTTTATCTCCTCTCATTTATTTTTATTATTGAAAATAATTGTAGAGAAAAATATTAAAATCAAATTGATCCTCTTTTCAAATTTTTGAAAAATCAAATATGAAAATATGTGAAACCTCCAACTCTCTCCTTGGGTCCTTGAGTTGCTTAAGATTTCTAGGATCTCAACCAAAATGCAAATAAAATATGATATGCATATGATGACCTATGTATAACATCCAAATTGAAAATTGGGATGTTACAAACCTACCCCCCTTAAGATGAATCTCGTCCTCGAGATTCGGGTTGGCTAGAAAATAGGTGTGGGTGGTTTTTCCATAGGTCTTCTTCTCGCTCCCAGGTGGCTTCATCCTCGGTATGGTGACTCCACTGAACTTTGCAAAACTTGGTAACCTTGCTGCGTGTAACTCGGCTAGCAAACTCAAGAATCTTGACTGGTTTTTCCTCGTAGGTTAGATCACTATCCAACTGAATTGCTTCCAGGGGCACTGTATCTCTTAGAGGAATATCGGCCATCTCAGCATGGCACTTCTTCAACTGGGAAACGTGAAACACATCATGAACTCCTGACAATCCTTCGGGTAACTCCAACTTGTAGGCCACTTCTCCCATACGCTCCAAAACTCGGTATGGTCCTACAAATCTCGGGGCTAACTTTCCCTTAACTCCAAATCGTTTAACTTCTCGAAGTGGTGACACACGAAGATACGCTTTGTCTCCAATTTCATAGACTACCTCCTTGCGTTTAGTATCGGCATAACTCTTCTGCCTGGACTGAGCTACCTTCAGTCTATCTCAGATCAACTTAACCTTCTCTTCAGACTCTTTGATCAAATCTGGTCCAAACAACTGGCGGTCTCCTACTTCATCCCACATTAACGATGTCCTGCACCTTCTTCCATACAAAGCTTCGAAAGGTGCCATCTTCAAACTAGCCTGATAACTGTTGTTGTATGAGAACTCTGCGTAAGGCAAATTATCATCCCAACTTGATCCATAATCTAACGCACAAGCTCTCAACATGTCCTCCAGAATCTGATTGACTCTCTCAGTCTGTCCATCTGTCTGTGGATGAAAGGTTGTACTGAACTCTAGCCTGGTACCCAAAGTTTGGTGCAGCTGATTCCAAAACTTTGAGGTAAACTGTGTTCCTCTATCTGATATGATGGTCCTCGGAACTCCATGCAAACATACGATCCTGGTCATATATATCTTGGCCAACTTCGCGCTCGTGTAAGTGGTTTTCACGGGGATAAAGTGAGCCACTTTGGTCAAGCGATCAACTACTACCCAGATAGAATCATATCCCGATCGTGTCCTAGGTAATCCGGTGATAAAATCCATGCCAAGTTTATCCCACTTCCATTCGGGTATCGGCATAGGCTGAAGTAATCCTGCTGGCTTCTGATGTTCTGCTTTCACTCTCTGACATACATCACATACTGCTACATACTCGGCAATATCCTTCTTCATACCTGTCCACCAGAAACGCTCCTTCAAATCCGAATACATCTTGGTGTTTCCGGGGTGAATCGAGTATGGCGAGTCATGGGCCTCCTGAAGTATTAACTTCCTGATCTCCGCATTATTGGGCACATATACACGATCCTCAAACCATAACGTTTCGTGCTCATCCTCACGAAAACCCTTGGCTTTTCCTTTGCTCATTTTCTCCTTTATCTCAGCAATTTCCTTATCCTCTTTCTGAGCTTCTTGAATCTTTCCCAATAATGTAGACTGAACTTCCATTTCTGCAACAAAACCTCTTGGAACTATCTCCAAACAAAGTTCCTTGAGATCCTCGACTAACTCCTGCGGTAATCCTCTGCTTACGAGGGTATTGACATAACTCTTGCGGCTCAAAGCGTCTGCTACAACATTGGCCTTTCTAGGACGATAATGCAACTTCATATCATAATCCTTTATGAGCTCCAACCATCTCCTCTGTCTGAGATTTAGCTCCTTCTGTGTGAAAATATACTTCAAACTCTTATGATCCGTGTATACATCACAACGGTTTCCAATAAGAAAATGTCTCCAGGTCTTGAGCGCATGCACTACGGCTGCTAACTCCAAATCATGTGTGGCATAATTCAACTCGTGAGGTCGAAGCTGACATGAAGCATATGAAACCACTCTTCCGTCTTGCATAAGTACACCTCCAAGTCCTAGGCGAGAAGCGTCGCAGTAAACTTGGAAATCCTTGCGTATATCCAGAAGAATTAGCACTGGGGCTGTAACCAAACGTTTCTTCAACTCCTAAAAACTTGCTTCACATTCTTCGGTCCATTTGAACTTGGTGTCCTTCTTCAACAACTCTGTCATGGGTTTCGCAATCTTGGAAAAATTCTCAATGAACCTCCTATAATATCCTGCGAGTCCCAGAAAACTGCGGATCTCTCCTACTGAGGTGGGTGCCAACCACTCAGTGACAGACTAAACCTTGGTAGGGTCTACTGCTATACCTTCTCCTGATATAACATGTCCAAGAAATCCAACTTCCTTCAACCAAAACTCACATTTGCTGAACTTGGCGTATAGCCGATGTTCCCTGAGCTTCTCGAGAACTAAACGCAAATGCTCCTTGTGTTCCTCTTCATTCTTCGAGTGTACCAAAATATCATCAATGAACACCACAACAAACTTATCCAAGAACTCCATGAACACCTTGTTCATCATACTCATAAAATAGGCAGGGGCGTTAGTCAATCCAAAAGACATGACCGTGTACTCATATAGCCCGTACCTTGTGGTAAAAGCTGTCTTGGGTATATCCTGTTCTCGGATCTTCAGCTGGTGGTATCCTGATCGAAGATCGATCTTGGAGAATACTTTGGCTCCCTGCAGCTGGTCAAACAAATCATTGATCATTGGTAGTGGGTACTTGTTCTTGATCGTCACTTCATTCAAAGCCCGATAATCAACAACCATTCTCAAAGATCATCCTTCTTCTCAACTAAGAGCACTGAGGCTCCCCACGGTGATGAACTTGGTCGAATGTAACCTTTCTCCAATAACTCTTTAATCTGCTTCTTGATCTCCTCCAGATCATTCGCGGGCATCCGATACGGTCTCTTCGATATTGGTCTGGTGCCTGGCAATAGCTCTATTAAAAATTCTATGTCTCGATCTGGTGGCATGCCTGGTAATTCCACTGGAAATACATCCGGGTAATCCTTCACTACGGGCACTTCTTCCTGAACAACTCCTGAGAGTGAATTTACTTGAGTCCTCCTTGGCGCATGCCGGGACACATACTTGATCCGTTTACCCTCTGGGGTGGTGAGCAAAATTAACTTACTAGCACAGTCGATGTTTCCTCCATACATCGATAGCCAATCCATGCCTAGTATCACATCCAATCCTTGTGACTCCAAAATTATTAGGTCTGAGGGGAAAACATGCCTACCTATGGTCAATGGCATCTGAAAACATCCTCTGCTTGCCATATACTCCGCTCCTGGTGAGCTTACTAACATAGGTGTCTTAAGAACTTTGGTGGGCAACTTATACTTATCCACAAATCCCCTCGATATGTATGAATGCGATGCACCAGTATCAAAAAGAACAATTGCAGTAAATGAATTAATCAAAAACTTACCTATAACTGCATCTGGCTGTTCTTCAACCTCCTCCGCGTTAACGTGGTTCACCTGTCCTCTGTTGAAAGGGTCATCTGTCCTCTGTTGAAAGGGTTGGGCTTCTTCCCAGAACTTCCATTGCCATTTCCATTCTTTGCTTCAGGACATTCGGTGGCCTAGTGTCCAGTCTTCCCGCACTTGAAACAAGTAACGTGACTTAGATCCTTCTTGGCGGGTGTAGTGGGGTTGAGACAGTTCTGTCCGTTGTTTCCTCCATTCCCATTACCATTCTTAGGGCCACTATGGTTGTGTGAGCTTCCTCCATTGTGAGTATGGCCTCCATGGTTATGATGGGTATGTCCTCCCGAGTTCAGTGTAAAACGAGGCTTCTGTTGGGCTCCAGAATTGTACTTCCCCTGTCCATACTTCCTTTTGCGGCTCTCTATCTACTGCTGCTTGCCTTCGATCATAAGGGCCCTGTCTACCAACTCCTGGTAGTTAGCAAACGTTGCCACCATCAACTGCATACTCAGTTCATCATTTAGCCCTTCCATAAACTTCTCCTGCTTTGCGGCATCTGTGGCCACATCATCCGGGGCATAGCAGGCTAACTTGCTAAACTCATCCACGTACTGCGCCACACTACGATTTCCCTGGCATAAGTTGCGAAACTCACGCTTCTTCATGCTCATTGCTCCAGTTGAGACATGGGCTGTGCGGAAAGCTTGCTGAAACTGATCCCAAGTGACATTTGCTATGGGGAAAGTGACTGTATAATTCTCCCACCATGAGGCTGCGGGTCCATCCAGTTGGTGTGCAGCAAAGCGCACCTTCTCAGCATCTGTGCAACCTGCGGTGGTCAGCTCCCTTCCAATCCTGCGGAGCCAGTCATCAGCAACAATCGGCTCGGTGCTACTGGAAAACACCGGCGGATTCAACCTCAGAAAACGGGCTAAGTTGTCAACTGGGGGTGGTGGCGGTGGGTTGTTGTTGTTGTTGTTGCCTTGGTTCTGGACTAGCAACTGCATCAAGGCATTCTGCTGTTGGATCAACTGAGTGAGCTCCGGTGGGAAGACAAATCCGGGGTCACGTCTCGGAGGCATCTAATGGGTTTAGAGGGGAGAGATTAGAATAGAGTGAGGTCTAAAGAGAAATCACTACCCATATGCACATGAGACAAACACATTCATATCACACCACTCAATTCAAACAAGGGCATACAAACGATCTAACTACTGTTACAAAATACTCGGACTATTACTATATACATGGGGAAATACTACTGATAATTTGGTGGTCGACTAGAAATTTTGATCGGTGGAAGATTCCATGATATCCGCTCCAGCTTCGTCTTCATAATCATCATCACTATCGGGGTCGGAGTCGGTGTCGTCGATGATGATGTAGTCTTCTGGGTGGTTGTCCTCCTCTGGCGCGGGATCTCCCATGAATATTCCTAGCTTCTTCTTCAGGTCTTCATTCTTCTCCAGTAGTACTGCAATCTCCTCTTCATATCCATCGCGTGTAGACTTGAGTTCCTCTTCTAGCTCCATGTTCCTGGTCATCATCTTCTTCATGTCGATCATGCTGGCGCACATCTGGTTCTCCTGACGACGAATGTGTCGGTTTAACTCCTGGATGTAGGCTGCAATGGATTTATCCCTCCTGGTGCAACTCATCTCCCATTGCTCATCTCGGCGTCCACATATCTGGTAGATGGTGTCCTTAAGATCCTTATGGTATACCTCGCCGATGCATCCGATGGCGATGTGGGCTGCCATGCTCTTTCCTAGACTCCAGGTTGGTGCATCAAAGGAAAACTCTATGGGCTCCGTAACTGGTGCGAACATCCTTCCTAGAACATGAACTTGAATCATCCAGCGCTCCTCTTCTGGTAAAGTGGTGGTGTAGGTTCCGGTGAAACTTGGTATTCTGATGTTCAGGTATCTAGTGGCTTCCTTCAAGTGTCGTCCAAAAGGTGTGTCTTCATCCGGTTGAGCAAACTTGTTCCTTGGGTCCGCCATCTATACAGTAGAAAATGGAGAAGAGTCAGAAATGAGTAGAGAAGAGTGTCCTATGGCGTTTCTTAGTGGTCGCGTCCTACAGTTAGCGTGTGCTCTCATACCATCTTGTAGCGACCTAACCTCAGATGGTCAAATCTCTGTGCATACGTGTCATCCCTGGATCGGTAATGCTGACACACACAATACTCGAGGATTTATAACAGAGTTCAATCACACACTTATTACATCGAATGTCTCAAAAGAGAACTTATTACAATAATATGGCTTAAGGCCATCTAAATAAGATAACAGCGGAAGCTTCGGAGATAAATAAGTCCATCAACTCCAACGGCATAGCTGAGTGCACGACAATGACCTAGCGCACCTTACTCTTCGTCTGAAAACTCTGCAACATAATACGTTGCAGCCTGTGTAGGTCAGCACATGGAATATGCTGGCAAGATAACACTATAGAGCAAAGAACAAGTAACGGCTGTAACTATATGCATATATGGCTGGTGGAGGCTCTATGGTTATCATTTGCATAAAGCTAGTTTTCCCCTACAACAAAGGAATATATTTTATTTAACTACAAAGTTTGTTGAAAATATTGAGAAGGTTCCTCCAACTCAATCCCAAAATAATAATTATCAACCCAACAAATTAATTAAGTAACGTGATGAGATCAAATGAATAATTCAAGTACTAGATACTCAAGATGTCCATAACCGGGGACACGGCTAACCATGATTAGTTTATACACTCTGCAGAGGTTTGCGCACTTTTCCCCACAAGACTCGATCTCCTCCGTTGAATTTCTCGCACTGCACGGTGTTTGAGAAATGGATGACCGAGACACAGTCTTTCCGAAGAGGTCCCCTTAACCGATAGATAGGCCGGTACACCTACAATCCCCTACATCTGCTAGCCCATCATGGAAAGATTCCCACAACTTACTCAACTATGCCAGAGCCCATAATGGCTTGTGGCTGCACACCGAAGTTTCTAGCATGAATAACCTTATGATCCCTTTAAGCCTGGGTGGCATTCCATAGGATGATTACACGGGTACTCCGGGATATCCCAGGACAACGCTGGATTGCTCCAGGTGCCCAGACAACCACTGGGTGCTCCAGGGTGCCTCAACCAATCCACCCAGATGTGTATTAAAGTAGCCACCTTAAGTTTAACCATTGGTAAATAACAACTCTCACATCTGTCGTGGATCACTCAAACCAAACCACGTCTACGAGCATAGCATAACAATATAAGCATAACGCAATAACTCCCAGGGTTTGATATAAGACAATAGGTTCTACCTCATCAACTACTTCCCAAAACCCACATGTTAATCAGATCCTAACCATGCAGTGTTTGAGGATTGAAGCTAATGCATAAAAACTGGGTAATAAAAGGGGTATGATCAAAGTGTTACTTGCCTTGCTGACGATCTGAAAACCCTAGTGACTCGTATAGCAAGCCTCGCACTCCAGAAACTCTATCGTGAACAAACAATAACATACATAAGCACTCTAGCATAAGATGCAAGGGTAAAACTCAACAGAAAAGATCCAAACTGAAAGTACAAGAGAAAAGCTTCGATTTGCAAAAAGAATCAATCGAATCGGAGTTACGAAACTAAAACTACGATCAAAAGAAGTACGAAGACAAATCTGCTTGAAACCAAATTTTAAATTTGTCAAAACCATGTTCAAGTTTATTATCTGGAAAGAGGGGAACAAGACGAAGATTTTGGCGTTGGTTTCACTGGATTTGGACAAACGAGCAAAAAGTAGCGAGTGTTTGAAGTTCAGGGACTGATCTGTGATAAAAGTATTCGTGGATAGGTCCCTGGACGAAAAATAAACAGAAAAAGAAAAATCTAACGAACGAACGTTCGCTAACAGAACTAAACAAACGAATTCGTTCGTTAAAACGATCTAACCGAAGAACGCTCGCTATTTAACCTAATAAAATAAAATAAAACGATCTAGTCTAAACCGAAAAAAACCGGGGAAAACCGAGCTGTTTTTGCCGGTCAACCGCGGCGGCGAGGTCAACAGCGGGGCGGCGGGATCCGGCGGCGTCGGCGGGGCGAGGCAGGGCTCCGGCGGCGTCGACGGCGCGCGGTGGCAGGCGGCGGCGGCTAGCGGCGGCGGCGGTGGCTGGCGGCGGCTGGCGAAGTGGAGGAGGCGGCGGGGGTGGGGCGGCTTATAAAGGGGCCGGGGGTGCTTGCTTGAGGGAGGGGCGACAGCGAAGTGGAGTCCGGCTCGGACTCCATGGCGGCGGCGACGGGGACTCCGAGCGGGAGACTGCGGCGCCGCGGGCTGTTGGGCCGGCTCGGCTGGGCCTTCGGCCCAGTCGGGCGAAGATTTTTCTTTTAAATAAATTTCGCCCGAAAGAAAAATCCTAATAAAATATATAAAAAATTCTAAAAATACCAGAAATAATTTTCACCGTCCAAACCTAATATTTAGGACAAGATGAACATTTTTCTGGCCTAAAATGCAATTTTCAAAAAATGCATATTTTTTTTCTAATTCAAATAAAATAACAAATAAAATAATAATTTGATTTTAAAATTTCTTCTCCAATATTCCTTTCTTTTGAAGAAGTCATTTTATCTCCTCTCATTTATTTTTATTGAAGAAGTCATTTTATCTCCTCTCATTTATTTTTATTATTGAAAATAATTGGAGAGAAAATATTAAAATCAAATTGATCCTCTTTTCAAATTTGAGAAAAATCAAATATGAAAATATGTGAAACCTCCAACTCTCTCCTTGGGTCCTTGAGTTGCTTAAGATTTCTAGGATCTCAACCAAAATGCAAATAAAATATGATTTGCATATGATGACCTATGTATAACATCCAAATTGAAAATTGGGATGTTACACCTTGCTGCATTACCTTGCAAAGAAGGAAAAACAGAAGTTCACGTATGATTGTTCAGAAGTCGAGCTTGTACAACGACCCTTAGGTGATCTAGAAAAAGTGCATGCATACTTGGGCTAATCCCATGATTGCTCACGAGACAAAGTCTAAAAAATCATCCCAAGAATTAAAATTACAAAAAAAAACTAAAATATAGAACACAATGCACCTTGGCCTTGCAAATGTGGAATGCAATGTGGAAAGCCAGAAGTTCAACCATTAATAAAAAAGAAGTCCAGCTTCTACTGAAGATAGTGGATGATCAAAAAACTATCCCAAAACATATATTAAAGGAAAAGAGGATGCATGTGCCTGTGGTCCAGCTCCACAGTTACACACATGACGACAGTCAACAACATAAAACATACTTGATTTTTTATATAACAACAGCAACAGACTAGATCGTATTGCCTCATCTCCTAAAAGCACGCGTAAAGAGCACAGAAGTTCAAGTACGAATGTTATAGCAGTCCAGCTTGTACAACACAACGTAAAATGATTCAAAAAACAACCCCATTCAAATTTTGTTCCCAGATTTAATCATTTGGGTCAATTCCAACACATTAACAGCCATTTCGAACGTCATCATACTCCAGATAAAACATCAAAAATGATCTGCCATCAAGCTGTTCGCTCGAACAACGAACCACGGCGGGAGGCAGAAGGTCCAATCCACAATTTCGAAAGGAATGAGCCAGCCAAATCAAATTAACAACGTGGGAAAGGATTCAACTGCCATTTCGAACGTCATCATGCTCTAGATAAACTTGAAAATGATTCTCATCATGTTGTCCCTCAAACAGAAAACCACGGCGGGAGGCAGAAGATCCAATCGCCGGATTTTGATTTGTATGAGCCCGCATAATGAAATTAACAACATGGGCAGGGTTCAGTCTCACTAATGCACGCAAATCCATCGCCAATTTGAACAGCAAAACTACAAATCTACAACAGCGGCCGAAACCACTCCCGCGGACGAAGAACAGAGGCGGCGGAACAGCAAATCGAATTCGTTCAAAAATAACAACAAAACATACAGTAAACTGGTACCTAAACCCAATTCTCATCGTGTTAGAGATTCTAGAACATCCAGTACATGCAACAAACTTGTAACAGACCCATGTTCATCACCGCCTGAGGGCAAATCCGCCAACGAGCTAGATTCCGAATCAAAACAAGCATTTAGATTCTCAAAAACGTGTCCACATTACACTTACATCGCAAACAACACGAATGATCAGAAAAAGTCACGGTAGAAGGCACAGTTGCGAAGATAGCCCGAAGGTCGGGTTCGTACAGAGGGAAGTTCAAGCTAGTTACTCTGGCAGTTCAGGTTGTGATTAGAATTTACCCCACATGTCTCATATGCTACCATGTGGTAGTATATATCCAACTTTATCATTTTAAGTATGTTCATATACTATATATAAGATACTCCAAAGTGAGTTACATGAAAAAATTGCAAGTTGGCCCATGATTTTTATTATATTTGTGAAATACGTACATATTTGTATGTAAAAGAGAGCATACTCAAAATATGATACATACTACCAAAAAATAGTACATATACACTACCTAAGCATTTTTATATACTACATACTACGCGTACATACTCTCCGATTTGATAGATGGAACATACTACATACAAAACTCAAGTGGTGGTAACTACCACTCGTGGTAGAGAGACTTGTCAACTACTAACTGAAACCATGCAAGTTGTTATCGACGACAAAGCCTCTCCGCCTAGCCTCCCCGCCTCTTTGTCGGTGGCCACTCCGGCCCCGGCGTCCACGCCTTGCCTTCATCGACCTGCGTCACGCCGGCGCCCTCGACGTGATCTCCCGTCGGAGTCCACTCCATCTACATCGTCCAAGTTCAGCTTCCGCAATCGCCCTCAACCCCTTCACTGACCATGGCACTCGCCGACCTCGACTTCGACAAGGGACAAGACTTTGCTGCTGAAATCTGGAGGAAGTGGGGTGTTCCAATCAACCATGCTGATGATCAAGAATCTGAAGAGTTCCCTTTGGTGGCTGAATTCACCAGATCACGTCTGCGTCTCACGGAGGAATCGGTTAGCACTATTCTCTTGGCTTGTTTTGGAGGAAGAGCATCTCTTTTTAAAGTCAAGTTGCTGAAAAATTGGTCATTCAAGTTTATTGTTTCGTCCAAAGAAGTTGGTTTCTCCATCATCAAAGGGGGTAACATTTCACTTCCTCTTCTCAATGTTAACTTCCTTCTCTGGGGCGAAGGAGGCCCCAACTCATGCTGGGAACTCGATCAATACCTCCAAGAAAAAGAGGATGAATGGACCCATGTTTTCCGTCGTCATCCTAGGAAATCTTACGTCGATGCTCTTAGATCTCCTGGTTTTTTTCCCATTCCAGATCGAGTTGATCATCGTGCTTCGCCTGATCGCTCACCCCATTCAATCAGTCATGCACCATCATCGGGCCATAATGGCCATTATG
The DNA here is from genome assembly GCA_036873465.1 of Thinopyrum obtusiflorum. Lineage (NCBI taxonomy): Eukaryota > Viridiplantae > Streptophyta > Magnoliopsida > Poales > Poaceae > Thinopyrum > Thinopyrum obtusiflorum. The sequence continues at coordinate 34,981 of JAAAWM010011193.1, forward strand.
GCAATAATGGTCATTCATCTGACTTAATGCAGCCAAGGGCGGGATCAAAGCAATTTCAAAACACTCAGCAGGCCTTCTGTGTGCGTTGCCTACTCTTTGGTCATGCTAGGCCCAACTGCACAAACCGTATTAAGTGTAGGGCCTGCAAGAAATGGGGCCATATTGCTAAAGACTGCTATTTCTCGGCCCAGCCCAACCAGAAACAGCCCACCACCACTTTAACTGGCCCAAACCGGACGCTTGCGATTCCGAGGTATCCAGCCACTGTTCCCGCTGCTGAATTGGCAGGTGCGGTCAATCAGCCATCATCTCCTGCTCGCCTCGATATTACCTCCTTTGTTCCTTCCCGAGTTAGCTCTCTCCATTACTCCGCCTCATCGCCTTCTGCTGCGCAAAGATTGCAAGCTGCCACCATCCCCATTGCCCATCGACCTCCGCACCTCTTAGCTCCCTCCTCCAATCCACCAGATCGTAGCATCGCCATGGCTTCCTTCCCTTTTGATCCCTCCCCTTTCCTCCCCCCAACCACCAGAGCATCACGGTGGAAGGGAGGCCAGCGAGGATCAAAGTGCTGTCGGCGGCGCCAACTCCTCTTCATGAAGACTGGGCCATTGCCACCATCGTGCCAATGCCGAATCTGCTGGTAGAATTCAACACTGTGCGTGAGGTACTATCTGATTTCCTCACTGACAGACGACTAGGCTTTCAGGAGATTACTCAGTGTCCATTTGGGCAAGCTTACATTCAACTAAACAGTGTCTTTGATAGAGATGATTTGGTGGCTAACAGCCCGCATCAGTTCACTGATGTCCATGTCATCTTCCAAAACCATGATAAGGGGCTGAATTGGAGAAAGCTAGTTCTTACTAGAGAGGTCTGGATTCTGCTTTGTGGTTATCCGTTTGACAGAAGGAACATTACAGAAATTAATGATGCGGTCAGCAAGTTTGGGAAATTTGTGATGTGGGATAGAGTTAGAAGCACTAAGGCCAATCAGATGGTGAAGATCAAAGTGGAAGAATTGAGAGATATACCTTCAAGTATTGTTTTTGGAGATGGGGAGCGCTCTGATTCTCTTACAGTACCTGTAGTCATTCTGCAACACCAAGTTCTTGGGGAAGAACCACATGATGAGGATCCAATCCCACCATTTGGCAATCCTCATCCACAGCCTGCTCAGCAACATCACCACCCAAACCAGCACAACCATTTTCTGGGCCCTCTACAACATCATGAGGTTGAGCCACCAGTAAATCCTCCACTGAATCTTAACCTGGCTCTGCACAATGAAGGGAATGAGGAACAGATGGATGAGGAAGAAGACCCAGAGGAGATGCCTGGCTGGGGCCACTGGGCAATGCCTGAAGGAAACCCTGACATTGATCATGAATTGCACCCTGGTGAGTTTCTTGAGCTTCAGGACCTGATGGCTCCCATGGAGGAAGAACAGCCACAAAATCTAGAACTGGTACCTCATAGCAGCCTCACCCTCTCTCTAGGACAGTCAGCTAGCAGTGGAAATACAGGTGCATCTGTGGTTGGCCCTTTGGCGCCACTTGTGCCAGATTTAAACCTATTGGAAGAGCCCATTGGGCCTATACAAGAGCAGGCACCAGAAGCTCTAGCTGGGCCCATTGGCCCACTTCTCATTCATCAGCCCTTGCCAGTGGAGGCCCAGGAAGTTGTTCCCCTTCCCATTGCAGATTTGAGTCTGAACCTGATGCTGGTCCCATCACAGTCAGCTGAATTGGATAATAGAGATGATCCTATGTTATTGGAAGCTATGACCATGACACACTCTATGCACATGATCTACATCAAGAACAATACTGCTGATCCCCCTGCAGTTATTACTGAGCAAGACCCTAATCTTATTGATTTGCAGCCTCAGTCTGTCTGGCCTGGTGATAAACATTCTGACCACAAGAATGGAACCAATGATACCTCTCCTCTAGCTACTGATGGTAATGAGAAGTCATTTGAGGCTGGAGCAATGGGTGAGTCAGCTTCTTCTTCTGAACTCTCTGCTCCCCCTGGTTTTCCATTCCCTGCATTTCTTCCAAGCAATGATCTAATTACAGAGGCAGAAAATCCACTCATGATGACCTCTGCTTTGCGCACAGATGATAGAAATGACATAGCTCTTAAGACTGAACTTTTGGGAAAGGAAGGTGCTGAAGTCTGGTACAGGCACTTTGCCCCCTCAAACAATGATCAAACTGCCATTCAGGTACCTGTTGATTGGGTTAATTTTCTGTCAGTCACTTTCCTTACACCTGACAAATTTGATTGGGCAAAGAAGTTTGTTACTTCAACAGTCTGGGAGATCATTACTCAAGGAGCTAGTAATATTACCTTGCCATTTTTTATTCCTCAGTCTTGTCCTCCTGTGGACTCATCCTTGTCATTTTCACAATATTTGGCACAGGAGACACAAGAACAAGAAGTTAACTCCCCAACTCCATCTGCACCTCTTTTGGCCTAGGCTGCTGTATCTACTTCAGCCATGCACAACATCAAGAAGAGAAAGGAAAAGGTTCCACTTGTGGAGACTGAGGTAAGGAGAAGTTGTCGATTACAACAGCTAGCCAAGGGTTATAAGAAAAAAATCTGCATGGATAAGAATTGTCTTGCCTGTCATGCTCTACCTCCACCAATTCCTGCAAAAGTGATTAAAAGTCTTAATACTTCTTTCTGCAAGGTTGCTGCTCAATATACTTTAGAGGAGATGCTGAAAACCAAACGCAAGAAAAGCAAGAGCAACCCAGCTGCTAAGGAGGCCACAAGAGCCAGCTCTACTAATTAATAGTCTCAGTTGTCCTCAGTAGACTCTTAGCACTCTTCCATGAGTTTGGATGGCTCTATCATTTGGAAAGTTTATTGTAAAGATGTCCAGGATGTAATCCTTCTGCTAAACAGAGCTTTTTGTCATTATTTAAACTTTCTGTTACTGGCTGTGATGCTGGCAGTTCTCTCCACATGTTTTCTTGCTTTCTGCTATGTAATTGGCTGCTATGGAATCGAATGTGGATGATTGTCACTATGATTGCTTTTTCTTATGACTGGAACAGTCCTAAGTATTATGATCTTGTCAGTCCTCTTTTACTTCATAAAAGATATGCAGTTTTAAGATTGATTCTGTGCCAGTCTTGTTATCTCTGTGATCATGAATAAGGAATGGTCAATTCTCAACTGGAATACTAGAGGTTTAAATGATCCCAAGAAATGGACAGCTATCAGAAATAAGATTGAGGAATCTAATTGTGCCATTCTATGCATTCAAGAAACCAAGAGAGAAGTAATTGATAGTAGATTCTTGCAAAACTTTTGTCCAAGGAGACTCAACAAATTTGAATATCTTCCTTCTATAGGAGCTTCAGGAGGTCTGTTAATTGTTTGGAATGATCAGGTCTTTCAGGGTCAGCTTTTTCATTCCAACAACTACTCTATATCAGTTTCTTTCATTTCCTCCCATAATGGGGACAGTTGGATTTTGACTAATATTTATGGACCTAGCCAGCAGGATGAGAGACCACACTTTATTGACTGGTTTAGACACTTCCAAACCCCTGAGGACAGCAACTGGATGGTTCTTGGAGATTTTAATCATATCAGATACCCACATAACAGAAACCTGGAAGGGGGCAATATTCACAATATGTTAGCTTTCAATGAAGCTATCAGCAACTTATCTCTGATTGAAATCCCTATCAAAGGTAGAAACTTTACCTGGAGCAATATGCAGGATTGGCCTCTTTTGGAAAAGATTGATTGGTGTTTTACTTCTGAGAACTGGACTTTAAGCTACCCAGATACTCTGGCACACCCTCTTGCCAAAACCACATCAGACCATGTACCATTTATGGTTAAGATTGGTACATCTATTCCTAAATCTCACATTTTCAGATTTGAGAATTTTTGGTTGGAACATAATGACTTTCTGTCAGTTGTCCACAGCATTTGGACCCAGGATGTGGATGAGGAAGATAGTGCCAAGATCATTGCAACCAAGTTTAAGCGACTAAGGAAAGGTTTAAAGAACTGGGCCAGAAACCTTTCAGATCTCAAGAAAATTATTGATAACACAAACTTCTTGATCCTGTGTTTTGATTATTTGGAAGAAGCCAGGGATCTCACAACTGTGGAAACTAATGGTAGAAATATCCTGAAAGCACATTTGGAAAAAGTTCTTAATCACCAGAGACTCTACTGGAAGCAAAGAGCCACTATCAGGAAAATTAAAGTGGGAGAGGCTAATACTAAATATTTTCAGGCCAAGGCTACTATCAAACATAGGCATAATTGTATTGCCATGCTCAAAGATGAGGATAACTTGGAACATCACACTCACAGTGCTAAAGTTGCAATCCTTTACAGAGCTTTCAAAGAAAGACTGGGTACAACTATTGCCACACAAAATCCTCTTCTTCTGAACCATCTTATAACCTCAAATGACAATTTGGCACAACTTGAGGTCCCATTCACCACTGCTGAGATTGATCATGTGGTACTTCATATGCCTGCTGACAAAGCTCCTGGACCAGATGGCTTTAATGCTACTTTCTTGAAAGCATGCTGGCCTATTATTGCTCCTGACTTTTATAAGCTTATTAATGATTTCTATCATGGGAAAGTCAATCTTCAGAGCATCAACTACTCCTTCATCACCTTGATTCCTAAGACAGAGGCATCATCCACTCCTGCTGAATTCAGGCCCATCTCACTGCTGAACTGTACTCCTAAAATCATCACCAAACTGCTTGCCAACAGACTTCAGAAGGTGATCCTCACTCTGGTGCACAAGAATCAATATGGCTTCCTCAATAATAGATGCATTCAGGATTGCCTTGCCTGGTCTTATGAGTACATTCACCAATGCCACTTATCTAAGAAAGAAATTATTCTCCTCAAGTTGGATTTTGAGAAAGCATTTGATATGATTAATCATGATACAATTGTGGATATCCTTCAAACTAAGGGTTTTGGTAGCGGATGGATTAATTGGATCAAGATGATATATGGCACTGGCTTCTCCTCTATCCTTCTTAATGGTATTCCTGACAAGCAATTTCTATGTAAGAAAGGTGTCAGATAAGGGGATCCTTTATCCCCACTTATATTTGTCCTGGCTGCTGACCTGCTCCAAACCATGTTCAATGAGGCCATGCAACACTCCTTGATCAGCTCCCCTCTTACTCATGCTTCTTGCCCAGACTACCCTATCATTCAATATGCAGATGATACTATCTTGGTGGCTAATGCTGATGCTGGTCAACTTCTTCAAATTAAAAATTTGCTTCTCCATTATGCAGCTTACACTGGTCTCAGAGTTAACTATGCCAAATCCATAATGATTCCCATCAACACTCCTCCTGGCAAAATGATGGAACTATCAGAGATTCTTGGTTGCAAAGTTGGTACTCTTCCCCATGCCTATCTTGGTTTGGCACTCAGTATCAATAGACCAAGAATTGTGGATTTCATGCCAATGTTGAAAAGGATTGAAAATAGACTTTTAAGTTGCTCTACCTTGCTATCCACTAGTGACAAACTTACCCTGATCAAATCAGTTTTTGCCAGCATGCCCATCTTCTTCATGTGCTCCTTGATGTTACCCAAAGCAGTGATCAAACAAATTGAAGGTTACTTAAGGAATTGCCTGTGGAGAAAATTTGGGTCTATGGACTCTGGTCCTGCATTGATTTCATGGGATACTGTCTGTAAACCTAAGGCACAAGGAGGATTAGGTATTCTTGACATCTATGTCCACAACAAAGCTCTGCTGATGAAATTTCTTCATAAATTTCTTAATAAAGTAGACACTCCTTGGGTGCACATCATTTGGGAAGCATACTACCACAATGGCCCTCCGAGTGACAAGTTAATTGGCTCCTTTTGGTGGAAGACCCTGGTAAAGCTCATACCTCTATTCAAATCACATGCCATTTGTCAAGCTGGTCAAGGAGACACCATTTTCTTTTGGACAGATAGTTGGGATGGACAACCATTACAAGCAAAATTCCCAGAGTTATTCTCCTTTGCTATTCACAAGGACTGTACCCTTCATTTTGTGGATAATCAAGAAGATCTCAGCACCCTCTTCCATAGGCCACTCTCCATGCAAGCTTACCATCAATTGACCAGGGTTGAAGACTTATTAGCCTCCAAAGCACGTTCTGATAGTAGGGACATATGGAAATATCATTGGGCATCAGGGCAGTACTCCTCCATGAAAATGTACAAGCGTCTAATGGGTACTTCCAAAGCTCATAGCATCTTCCAAAACTTATGGGGTACCTCTTGCAGACTGAGGCACAAGATTTTTGGCTGGCTTCTCTTACATGACAGAATTAACACAAGGAATATGCTTCTTCGACGCAATATGCACCTCCCAGACTCTAACTGTGCCCTATGTTCTGACAAAGTGGAAGAAACTTTACTCCACTTATTCTGGAATTGCCCATTTGCTTTGTCTTGCTGGGATGTCATAGCGCCTGAGAGAACCAGAGGTATCTCCACTTTTGATGAGATTGTTCTAATTTCTAGTCGGCTTCCTAAAGATTTGGCACTGGATATTATAGTTATGAGTTGCTGGAGTATTTGGTCAGTGAGAAATGACAAGATCTTTCGGTCTGCACCACCGGCTATTGATTCATGGAAGTTTCACCTATCGGAAGGGCTTTGGGCTGTGCAACTCCGAGCCAAAGTGGATAAAGCAAACAGGATCAAGGAATGGACTGATTTAAATCTTTAATGGGTTTGCCTATGATTCCTAGAGCTGGGATTGGCTGAGGACACTTTGTTCCCTGTAACACAATTTGTACTATAACTTGTAACATATTTGTACCTTGCTTTTATTAATGAAAATACCGTAGAACGATTGTTCTACGGTCAGGGCTCAAAAAAACCACTCGTGGTAGATAAAATTTCTCATATAAATATATATATATATATATATATATATATCAATTAGGCTTCAAGTGCGTACTTGTTGGTGAAAGTGTTGTCCAATGGGAATTATATTTTGTATTACTCATGTAGCCTACAAAGTCTGTCGCACATCCTTGTAACTTCTTACTCCATTTCTAAATTTGTACTAGTCCTTGATAACCCACAAGTATAGGGGATCGTTTGTAGCCTTCTTCGATAAATAAGAGTGTCGAACCCAACGAGGAGCTAAAGGCAGAACAAATATTCCCTCAAGTTCTATCGACCACCGATACAACTCTACGCACACTTGATGTTTGCTTTACCAGAAACAAGTATGAAACTATTTTGCAAGGATAAAACTACGAGTACTTTGCGAGAATAAAACTATGAATAAATTGCAAGGTAATAAAAGTGGATAGCTTTTGTCAACAAGAAAGTTATTTGTCCCCAGGCAATCGATAACAAGTACCGGTAATCATTCTTGTAATTTTATATGAGGGAGAGGCATAAGCTAACATACTTTCTCTACTTGGATCATATGCACTTATGATTGGACCCCTAGCAAGCATCCGCAACTACTAAAGATCATTGAGGTCGTGAAACCCAACCATAGCATTAAGTGTCAAGTCCTCTTTACTCCCATACATCATACCCCAGTTACTCGGGTTTAAGTTTCTGTCACTCTCGCAACCCACCATAAGCGAACCATGAACATATTGCAACACCCTACAGCGGGGGCCCCTCACGTTTGCGCGAGACAGAGGGCACCGTAGGACAACACCATAAATAAAATATACAATCATACCAACCAAGATCACGATTAACCCATAGGACAAAACGGATCTACTCAAACATCATAGGATAACCATAGATCATTGGGAAATAATATATGGAGTTGAGCACCATGTTTAAGTAGAGATTACAGCAGGGGGAAGAGATGTTACACCGCTGCATAGAGGGGGAGAGAGTTGGTGTTTACGGTAGCAAGATTGTTGATGTAGATCGCCGTCACGATCCTAGCCCCGGTGGCACTCCGACGCCACCGGGAGAGAGGGGGAGAGAGACCCCCTCCTTCTTCTTCTTCCTTGGACTCCCCCTAGATGGGCGGAGGTTTCCCCCTCTGGTCCATGGCCTCCATGGCACCGGAGGGGCGGGAGCCCCTCCGAGATTGGATCTCCCTCTATGTTCTCTTCTGTTTCGCGTTCCCCAGATCTTGCCAAAAACAGTTTCTTATATTTCGGGAGATCCATAACTTCGATTGCGCTGAGATTTTAACATGATTTTTTTCTAGATATAAGCTTCCTTGCGCCCGAAGTAGAGCTCCAACCGACGTTCGAGGAGGCCACAACACACCACCACGCGTCAGGGGCCTCTAGCGCGCCCTGGTGTCTTGTGGCTGTGTGGGCCTCCGTTTGCGGTGATTCCAACTCCCAAAAATCACATATATTCCAAAATAATTCTCGGTAAAATTTTATTTCATTTGTACTTTGTTTGATATGGATACTCTGTGATACAAAAAACATGCAAAAAATAGGAACTGGCACTGGGCACTGGATCAATAGGTTAGTCCAATAAATCATATAAAAAGTTGCCAAAAGTATGTAAAACTTGTATAATATTGGCATGAAACAATAAAAAATTATAGATACGACAGAGACGTATCAGTCCTCTATACCGTATATTGCGCTACTCGTACTACTACCTCCCTCCTGGTTTATTGGTCCCCTTCATAATTTGTGTCAAATTTTGACCATAAATTTAACTAACTAAATGTTAATGCATGTCACAAAAAATTATATCGTTTGATTCGTATTTGAACATAGATTCCAATGGTATAATTTTAGGTGACATGCATTGACATTTTGTTAGTTAAACCTATTGTTAAAATGTGACACTAAATACGACTAGTAAGTAGTACAGTAGTAGTACTAGTATACATCGTTCAAATTATTCATCATGTCCTCACGTTGAATTGATGTGACAACACGCTGCGACTGAGGTGACACAAGAGTCCCAGCGGCGTGTTCAGGTATTGTGGACATCATATTTGGAGTACCACTTATCTATCGAAATCTTTCATAATTCACTTAAACAGTCGATTGATCATACATTGAGTACCATATAACTGGAATTAACTGATGCAAGTCCAAGAAGGATTGGCCGGTGCTGCCGGCTGGCGTCAAGTTCGATCCCACGGATCAGGAGCTGATCGAGCACCTTGAGGCCAAAGTGAGTGCTGATAGCGCGAGATCTCACCCTCTCATCAATTTGTTCATACCAACCATCGATAGCGAGCACGGCATATGCTACACCCATCCTGAGAAACTTCCAGGTGAGACACCGATCGGCCGTCTACTTGCACAAACATATTCCTTTGTTTATAGCTCTATTTTTCTTTTTAGATGCAGACCTAGTGAAGCAATTACAATTTGACAGTTAATAAAAAGTGAAACAAGTGACTGCAACATGCCAAAGATATTATGAAAATGCCAACTACATACACTAAAACCTGTATTCGACAATACTGCAGGTATCACACTGAGTGGCCTAAGCAGGCATTTCTTCCAGCGCAACTCCAGGGCGTTCAAAAGGGGCACATGGACGCGTCGCAAGATATAGTCGGAGTGTGGCATGCACGCGATGTGGCACAAGACCGGCAATACCTTGCCGGTGATGGTCAACGGCCGGCAGACGGACAGCAAAAAGGTTCTGGTGCTGCACACCAACAAGAACTTCGACCAGCAGAGGACCAACTGGATGATGCACCAGTACCACCTCGGGAACCTGGAGCAAGAGAAGCAGCGGGAGCTGGTACTCTTCAAGATTTTCTACCAGACGAACACTAGGGCCAGGACTAAAAAGATTATAAGTTAGTTTGGTATTGGTACTTGTACTACCTGGTCGTCTGCAAGTTGGTATTATTGTTAACGATCTTTTGGTATGAACTTGGCATTTGCTTCCAACCATCATGTCGAGGGTCGACGTGGATATAAAGCTAAATCATTTGTTTCAAAACGAATTTTCAGGCACCTGATTTTTATTTGATGGGTAGCATAAGCACCTGCCATTCGAATTCCCAGTTCTCCAAATTTTTTACATCTTTGAAGTACGCAAGGGATCCATCCGGTTTCACAGGCTGATAGTTGGACACAGCACGTCGGAACTGGGTTGTGGCATGCCAAGCCCAGCTGCAAATTGTTAAAAGAGAGGAGCGATGGATTTGGGCCTTCCAGAACAGTTAAGTGTCGCGACCTCGATCGTGAAGCGCCTCCCATGGACTAAAAAAAGGCCTAGTACGTTATTATTAGTTGAAATATGTAAAATATTCCATAATGAAAATAAATATGTAAAATGCAATTAATTTAGTCCGCTTTCACTGAAAACCATCCGATTTGCATGAAATTCGTCCGTGGAACCACAAGACGGTTGTCCATATAGAGCCTAACCATAAGGAACCAGCAGGTCCATGGCCGTACGCAAGCAAGTGCATGCACTTATTATCACCATGGAAAAATAATGCTAACGTCTGAGACGGTGAAACCCATGAAGTCTTCAACGTACTCAATAAACGAGAGAATTCTACAAGTACAGATTGATAGCTGGGATCCAGCAGGTATATTGTTTTTTCAGGTTGAGCGAGTTCCAACTGGGCTATAGACTGCCCAGGCTTGGTCTTGTTTTTAACAGGCCCAGCCCATGATGACAACGGGACACAAAGATCCAGCAGGTATCTACTGGCCTCTGGCCTGCCAGCGTTAGTTATATTTTGTCTTAGAACATCTGCAGGCAGTTTTTTTACTGAATCAAACACACAACCTAGTTCTATTTTCCTCTTGAAACGCCATGTCCTACTTCCGTTTTCTAATCTCTACCTATAGTTTTACTAGTTCATATACATGTATTATTATATTAAAAATGCATAAAGTTCCCTTTTCATATTTACATCCTTATTTTTTTCCCTCCCAGCGTTGATTTTTTTACCACTGGTTTTCCCTTAAACCAACTCAATTGTCCCACGTCTTATTTGCTTACAAAAACAAAACAATTTTTTTGGCAAATCAATAAGTTCTTAAAAAATAAATGTTTATCATTTCTGGATTAAAACAGTTCGGACTCCACCGAAATTTGCAAAATAAGGTTGAACTTTTTGACCGTGGTCCTGGGAAGAAAATGGGCTGTAATAAACTCCTTAAGAATTAGCAAACGGAATGCAAATTATTAAAAAAATAGCAAATGGGCTCTATGTTGTCTGCCACAGATTTGGAGGCTGACTTGTGGGCCTACTAAGTTCATGCGTACACAAGGTTTCTCAAAAAAAGAAACTTAGTCAAAAATTGACTCTACCAGCATCAGACCGTTAGATGTCAATCTAACGGCAATCGTGCTTCTTCAGTCTCTGATCTTCCTGCTCCAGTCGCCCAAACTAGCATCGGCGGAACCGCCTGCTCCTACCTCCCGTGGCCGGCTATGTTGCCGGGTAGGCCTCACGGCCCCACCATACTCGCATCCCTCGCCTAGCTATCCCTCTACTCACCCACACCTCCTGTTATATTCTCCGGCTACGGTAGCCTCACACTGCGGCCGAACAAGTAAACCCTCGTACCCACTCCGCGTGGAAAACAACTGCCGAGTCTTCCTCGGCTCCGGGTCATTCCCTTACTTGGCCTCGCCGTCGTCCACCGCCTTGGTGCTCTCGGCACGGTGTGGTCAACGAACGACATCCATCGGAAGAGGAATATATGTGGAGAGGCTGACAACTGGGTCCAGGGGCGCACGCAAGGAAGTGGCTCCTTTTTTGCGTGTAGGAAGTGCCTCCTTATTACGCGCAAAATAATGATTCCACCTCCTGACAGCTGGGACCCACCGGAAGGGCCTCTGTATTTCGCGAAACAAAAGTTCCTCCTGCTGACAGCTCGGACCCACCAGCTATATCTTCGCACGCAAGGAAGTGCCTCCTTATTACGCATAAAAAAAATGAATACTCCCCCTGCTAGCTGGAACCCACCATAGTGGGAGGCTGACTTGTGGGCCTACTAAGTTGACGCAGACAGAGGGCTTTATCAACTTAGTCAATATGAACGATTATAGCTCCAGTTGCCGTACGATGTCCATCCAACGGCCGTAGTGCTTCTTCAACCTTTGGTCTTCTTGCTCTAGCCGCCCAAACCAGCGCCGGTCGTGCCGCCTGCTCCTGCCTCCCGTGGCCGGCAGGAGCATATTGAAAGTTGTTGTTCTCAGTGTTGTCAATTATGCATGGCATTTTGTATCTGCTGAACGTCATTTCCTGCAAAAAATGGCCGAGCTGCATTATCAAGTTAAATGAACTGAATCATGCGAACTGCAATGTGTTTGAAAGGGTACTGCAAACTAATGCACGCTGACTGCATCACCCCGCAAGGTGAACTGAAGCAACCGCACTGCATAGTTGTCCGTAATGAACCTATACAAGCGTACTGCATAACCCTGCAAGCGTACTGCATAACCGAGCAAGTGCACTGCATTTTTTTCCACGACGAACTGAAGTAACCGCACTGCATCATTTTTGGAGGCGTACTGTACTGCGTGTACTGCTTTGTCTGGAATAAGTAAACTGAGATAGTTGAGGGAGTGTACTGCTTACCTCGTGTTGCAGTGCTTTCTTGCGTTTGCAGGAAGAAGCCCCCTTCTTGTTCGTCTGCAGAACTTTTGCGTTCACCCGTGCAGTCCACTTGCCCTTCAAAAGTTCATGAGCGGTCTGGACGTTGCTCAAGGTGAGTGGTGACGGAGGAATTGCTCTGAAGGTCGTTGCAGGCTTAATCCAAGAAGCTGTCGTGGATGAAGGAACCTTGCGCACAGTCCTCCTTGCTCAAATTGGTTTGATGTCGAGGCAGCACCAATCCACATCTGATGAAGTACAGGTAATTGAAGGCCCAGAGGAGTTCGACGGCGGCGCTACCGAGCTGCTGCCGCGGAAGAAGGCCGATATGCTAGCGGGGGAGGTGTTGCTCGGTCGCTGCAGCGGAAGAAGGCCGAGAGGCAACGGGCGGCGTCGCTGCTTGGCCGCTGCCGCGAAAGAACGCCGGGAGCGGAGGGGCGGCGTCGCTGCCGGCCGCCACCGCGGAAGAAGGCAGGGAGGGGAGGGGTGGTGGCGCTCCCAGGCCGCCGCCGCGGGAGAAAGCAGGGAGGGGAGGAGCGGCATCGCTCCCAGGCCGCTGCCGCGGAAGAAGGCTGGGAGGGGAGGGGCGATGGCGCTCCCAGGCCGCTGCCGCGGAAGAAGGCCGGGAGGGGAGGGGCGGCGGCGCTCCCAGGCCACTGCCGCGAAAGATGGCCGGGAGGGGAGGGGCGGCGGCGCTCCCAGGCCATTGCCGCGGAAGAAGGTCGGGAGGGAAGGGGCGGCGGCGATCTGGTGGTGGATGTGCAGAATAAGGTGGGTGTTATCAGAATAAGACTCTTAAGGGGTGTTATCATAATAGACCCACCCCTATATATATTGATATGAGAAGGGTTCCAATGGTTACCTCAAAGCGTTCCTTCATCAGATTAACTAAGCCGGCTTCCATGTCCCGGCTGGTATGCAGGCAGCTTAAGTAGCCTGAGTGAATCTCGCTGGCGCTGAAGCTGGCATAGCTTTCCAAGTCCAATTTCCATTTTCCCTTATCAGCAGCGGAGAATTCCTCTTTGGCACTGTGTTTTGATAAAACGGTGGGATGGCCTGGCTCTGTATAACTAGTCCCAGTAACTACGACATCCTCAGCCTCTTCTTCAGCAGGCTTGGCAGGACTTGGCGGTTTAGCATGAGGCAGCTCAACGTCCATGGGATCTGCTGAGGTATTGAGAGTTTTTGGCGGCGGGTCATCAACATGAGTATGGTGTGAAGCTGCAGATATGGTTGGTTCAGCAACCTTGGGGTCTTCAGCCAAAGGGTGAGAAAATCTTACTTTGTGGGTCGCTCGCGAGCTTTCTGTCCTGGTAAAGGCTCTGAGTCGGAGGAAATGATATTTACCTCTGCAGCCTCAGCCTGGCTGGTCTCCGCGTCGTCCTGAGAGGGGTCAGCGTCAATAAGGTGTACAAAAAATGAGCCAAGGGAATCAAGTTCTACCTCCGACTCATCATCGTTCGGTGCAAAAAGTTCTGATGTATTTGCCTTCTTCTTGGCGGTTTTCTTGGGAGCTTTCGTCTTATCTGTAGCCTTCTTGGTCGGCTTGTCTTGCAATTTCTTGCTCCAGAAGGGAGCGTCAGCCTGAAAAGGAAGCAAACCAAGATGAAAAAAATGTGCAATTCAATATGGATAATGATTATAAGAAAATCGGGATAAGGTACTTACGGCTGGAGCCGGGTTAAGTGTGCAGAAGGGGTTCAGCCCTGCTTTGCTGCAAGTCTCCAAACTCTCGTTGAGTAGAGTCTTAGTCATATCATTGATCTCTATATCTTCCAGACGGATTGGAGAGTAACACAGCGGGTCTTTGACATCGCCGGTATATTCACACATTAAACCGGAGCGGCAGCTTAAAGGTATGATTCTCCAGGCAACCCAGCATCGAACCAAGTCCACGCCGGTCAATCCATTGGCAAGCAAAGCCCTCACCTTTGAGAAGGTAGGCATATACGTGGCACGTTCAGCAGTGGTGAGCCGGTCTGGATGTGGATGCTTCGGGCTAAGCCGGCGGTCGCGGAAACGTGGCAAAGGATTTTCGTCAGATGGAGAAGTATCCTGGCAGTAGAACCAGGTTTGATTCCAGTCCTTAGGATGACTGGGAAGTGAGGCTGCAGGAAAGATGGCGTCTCTTCGCCTTTGGATTGAAATGCCCCCAAGTTCCAGGCAAGGTCCATCTGTGAATTCAGTCTGGCGGTTTAGATAATAATATTCTTGAAACAGATTGACACTGGGCTCCTCTCGAAGATAGACTTCGCAAAAGACTTGAAAGTTGCAGATGTTGGAGATGGAATTGGGTCCGATGTCCTGAGGATGTAGGTTGAAAAAGTGCAGCACGTCGCGAAAGAATTTTGAGCCGGGCGGAGAGAAGCCGCGGTTCTTATGGTCAGCAAAGACCATGACCTCGCCCTCCTTAGGTTCTGGTCTCACCTCTATTCCTGGAGCTCGCCATTGAATAACCTCTTTGGCGGACAGAAAGCCCACTTGAACGTACTCTGTGAGAGTTTGTTCTGTGATAGTGGAAGCGACCCAGTCGCATGAGGTGACGGACTTGGTCATGTTTAATAACGAACGCCTGAGGAATACGACACGATGGATTAATATTGAAAGGAAGAATTCCCCAATATCTTCAAGGTTCATGGTTAAGTCGGCAGTTTTATATAAAAGGTGGTGGCCATTCAGCTGGTGAGCCGGATGAAGCTATGTCGGGTCACAGAAGGTTAACGGTTAAGCCGCCCAGTGAGTAAATGGCGAGTCGAGTAGCCTATCAAGGCAGGTAAAGATTTCACTAAGTACTGAACAAACAAGTTCCACAGATCAGTTCTACGATTTTGGATCTACCGCAGCTCGAAAAATAGACAAAAATTGTTAAACCTAGCACACAGTGGATGAACTACTACACCAAAGTTTAATCTGAAACAGAGGGGAGGCATCTACAAGTGCATATGGATGTTACAAACAAGAATCACACAGTTTCTGTGTTGAAGAGAGATCAAATAAGGCATGAGCGGAGGTATGGCGAAGAACTCCAAAGAATGGCCGACGAACACCAATGGATGGCCGAAACCCTAATGCAGATTTGCTATGGGGCGAGGTGAGTACTTACTGACACTGATGGACAGCGGAGGTGCGCCTCATTTTTTTGGTCCGTTCAGGTTGATGCAGCGGCCGGAGTGGATGCCGTTGGAGGAAGACGGCGGCGGTGGAGCTCGGGTTGCAGCGGCGTCGCAAGGAAGGAGACAAAGAGGAGGAGGCAGGGTAAAGGGTAAAAAGGGATGACCCCTGTCCCTATTTATAAGGAAATGATAAGATGGTAGGCGCGAGAATCGAGGGGGCAAAATGATTATTCTGGTAAAGCGGACGCCTCGATTTTTGGGAGGTTCATTAAGATAAAGATCCGTTGAGGTATCCTGGGCCTTGTGCGGAGTTAATACGCATGACGTCATGGCGGGTTACAATGGTTCTGCTACGTGACGTCATGGCGGGTTAAAGTGGATTGGTAAGGAATGGATAGTGGAAAATTCTGCTAAGACAAGTAATGAAGATTGACGTGAACGAGTTCAAATCAACCTGGGGCCTAATGTTGGGGATATAATTCCAAGGTATGACCCACCCAGGAGGGGCCGGGTCACACCGTTGGCGGCTTAAGGTGAGAAGGCCCAAGATGTTTAAAGGCCCAAGGCCCGGAGGTGACCTAAGGCCCAAAGGTGTGAACTGTCGTGTGGTGACTTGTTCTGTAAGGAAGGCTTAGTTAGAAACCGAGCCGGTCACGTTTGTGTGAGTCGACCGGGACTCTGTAAGCCGCCGAGCATCAACCTGTATATAAAGGGGTGACCCGGCGGCGGGTTAGCTCAAGAAAGAATCGATCGAGTACTAGGTCAAGCGTATTCACTCCCTTGTAATCGAAACTCAAGCAATACAACTAGAAGCAGGACGTAGGCTTTTACCTCGACGAGAGGGGCCGAACCTGGGTAAACTCCGTGTGTCCTTTGTCCCGTTCAACCCCTTTAAGCTAACCTAGTGCGATGGCTCCACACTTAAGTCCTTTTGCTAGGACATCTGCCATGTTAAGTCCAGGACAGTTAGGGACCAGTGTCTTCAGCTCGTCCGGCGTAGCCTTCTTCATCACAACATCGGCCTCCTTGTGCATGTCATCGATGCTGCTGAAGTTTGAGCACACTTCCATGGTGTGCTCGAACTTCTTGCGGTCACCGAGCGAGCACCCAAGGAAGAAGGCCTCCATCCAATGCCCCAGGAGAAAGGGTTGGGGTTGGAGTGGGAGTTCATGGCGAGAGAGAGGTGGTGAAACAGAGAGGTGGAAGAGGAGAGGTGGTGAAACAGAGTGGTTTTGAGTGCGGTGCTGGGTTAGTAGGGTGGGTTAATATAGGAGTGTTAGGCCGATATGAATGAATGCTGACCATTGAACTGCGTGTCGTTTATAATGCAGATGGACAAGGGCAATGATGTCGTGCCACCATTGGAGAAGGGCAGGAGGTTGTGCCTCCATTGGACGAAGTGCAAGTGCTGGATCACCCAAGCCCCAAGCGGAGGAACTATGGCCACTTCCATCAAGAGTCAGGACCAAACCACTTCTGCAAGGTTATCCTTGCTCCTAAGCTGGAGAGTCTGCCATTGCCTCTGGACTTCACAAAGCACTTCCCCGCCATCCCTACAGAGTTCAAGCTGAAGACGCACACTGGATGTGCATGGAGGGTAACAGTGAGGGTGATCGACGGCAGGGTCACCCTTGATCAGGGTTGGGCCACCTTTGCCACTGTTCACCAGATCATGATCGGGTACATGCTGACATTCAAGACACTGTCCCCCGACACCATGAAGGTGATCGTCTTCAATGACGAGGGCGTGGAGGTGATCACCAAGTGCAAGGAGCACGACAATGCCTTCGCCGCAACCGCCTGAGCTCCTGTGGTCCAGTCGTGGTTGTTCTTACTTCAAGACTTCGGTTTCGTTTAGAACTTATTGTACTGTGTTGGTTTAAAACTTGTTCTTCGTGGTTAAGAGTTATGTTTGTGCCTAAGATTGTGTTGTTGGTACTAGTTTAGTTCTCACTAGTTCTTACTAGGTCACCCTCACCACATCGAGTAGGAGGTTACCACACAACTGTCCTGGATGTAACCAAACAACCGGACTTATGTTTCCCCTCAAACAAGTCCGCAACCAAACAACAAGCCTTTCGTTTTAGCACATTCAGGCTAGAGGGGATGCAGACAACCAATCAACATGTAGATGTTGGTTTTTAGCATGTATATGCTCAGCAAGGCCCAACTGGGACAAGTATGCAAAATGGCAAAATACGATGCAGGTAACCGAACGCGCCTTGGGAGTTGCTTATGTGTCTTTGTAGGGATGAGTGTATGTGAGTATGACGCATATGGTAAGTAATCCAAACAATCAAAAAGAGTGTATGTGAGTATGTAACGAGGTTCTGTTAAAAAGAACTGCCGCGAAGGTTGGCTAAAAAAGCACGTCGAGATGGAAAACACAACTGGCCATGCACCGGGAATTGGAAAAGTCTTAGTTTCAACCGACTGATATCTTCTCTTCCGTAAGTCGTGTCGTTGGCCTGACACGTGTCCTGTGGACCCAAGCGCTGCTTCCTCCCTCGTCCTTTTCCCCTCCCTTGGGATCGCGCGTGATCCGTCTTCTTCCCCAGCGCGGCGACTCTCTCCTCTCTCTCACCCCCTCCCCTGACGGGCTCAGCCCCTCCTCCTACTGCAACTCCCTGGGAGCATCTACCTCATTTTCCCTTTCCTCCCCAACATCCTTCGGTCCTCCCTCATGTGGGACGCTTCGTGCTCTCGGTCTTCAACGTTGGCCATGAGCTGCTGCGAGCTCTCCTCTGGCGTAGCTGTTGTGAGCTCTCCCGGACGCAGCCGCTGCACGGTCTGGTCGGTGCGGGGCAACTTGGCCATGCTCGGCGATGCATAGCTGAAAGCTGGTGGGTGCCTACTACGAGCGGGGGTGCAAGGTCGGGTGCTCGCGGCACTGCATGCAGCTTCCTGCAAGTGATGCATCGAGGTCACCGTTGTTCACTCCGAGCGGTGCGAAGGGTTGGCGGTGGGAAATGCCTCTACTGCGAACCCACCAGCAACGTGCCTTGCTCCATCAATCGTTGGCGTACTCAGTGCTGCGACACACCACCCATTGGCGGCTGTCGGGGCTGCAACAAAGCATCGCTAGCGGCCGCCGGAGCTTCACCAGTGCGGCAATGAAGCTTCGTCGGGTTGGCGAAACCTCACAGGGTGCTGTAATGGAGCATCGCCGGTGCTGTGTTGGAGCACTGCCGGGCCGCGGGAGCATTGCCCGTGCTGCGACGAAGAATCACCGTTGTTGTGTTGGAGCATTGCCAGGCTACCGGAGCATCGTCCATGCTGCAACAAAGCATCACCGGTGTTGTGTTGGAGCATTGCCGGCCCGCCAGAGCATCGTTGGTGCTGCAACGAAGCATCTCCCGTGTTGTGTTGGATCATTGCCGGCCCGCCGAAGCATCGTCGGTGCTGCAACCAAGCATCACCAGTGTTGTGTTGGATGATTGTCGGCCCGCCGGAGCATCATCGGTGCTGCAACGAAGCATCACCGGTGTTGTGTTGGATCATTGCCGGCCTGCCGAAGCATCGTCGGTGCTGCAACAAAGCATCACCGGTGTTGTGTTGGATCATTGCCGGCCTGCCGGGTGCTGCAACAAAGCATCACCGGTGTTGTGTTGGATCATTGCCGGCCTGCCGAAGCATCGTCGGTGCTGCAACGAAGCATCACCGGTGTTGTGTTGGATCGTTGCCGGGCCGCAAGAGCATCGCTGGTGCTGCAACGAAGAATCACCGGTGTTGTGTTGGAGCATTGCCGGGCCGTCGGAGCATCGCCGGTGCTGCAACGAAGCATCATCGGTGTTGTGTTGGAGCTTTACCGGGCCGCCGGAGCATCACCGGTGCTACAACGAAACATCAATGGTGTTGTGTTGGAGCTTTCAGGGCCGGTCCTGAGATTTTGGGGGCCCGGGGCAAAACTATAATCCGGGGCCCTTCAGGGCCCTTATTATGAATATCTAATTAATAATCATCATATTTACATATAATTTGTATCGAAGAAAATAATTAAGTGCATCTGAAATAATTGTGCATATCACATAATGTATCACATATTACCTTCAAAAATTACTCCTTATGCGTTCCTTCTCCTTTGTGATTTGTTGTTGTAACTCTTTATAAATTGTTTCATGCTTGGTCAGTCTAA
This sequence comes from Thinopyrum obtusiflorum, assembly GCA_036873465.1. Classification (NCBI taxonomy): domain Eukaryota; kingdom Viridiplantae; phylum Streptophyta; class Magnoliopsida; order Poales; family Poaceae; genus Thinopyrum; species Thinopyrum obtusiflorum. The sequence continues at coordinate 54,794 of JAAAWM010011193.1, forward strand.
CTCTTAGTTCATTCTAATAGTTCATGTTGGTAATATGGTCGACACTAGGTTCGTGCTCTTTCAGTCTCTCATTAATATGCTTCCAATCACAAAACCCATCATTCCCCATTGCACTCATGCATTTATCAGAATTGAAAAGCTTACATGAAAAACAAAACACTTTTTTTTGCGTGTTTTGAAAAAACTAACCATTTCCTATCACGCACCTCTCCATTGCTCATCTTTGTTGAGTAATGACTATACGAAAAATGTCTTGAATTTTCACCCAAAGGACATTCAATATTTTCTTCTTCCCTTTTAGGCCCCTTTTCCACTAATATGTCCCTCGCTTTGTTATCAAGAGTACCCCAATTGCTTGAATCATAAATATCCACAGTAACCGGTTCCTTGTCAACACTAGTAGATTATGCCATAGATGAATTAAATATGGGCTCATGATCACTCACATTGCTATCATCCATGTTGACATCAACATTGCCTTCTGTACGAGTATGACCATCATCTTCCTGATTGCCATTAGTTTGGCCACCCGCAAGAACTATCGCCAACTTGTCTGAATTTCTTGGAGTGCTTGTATCGCTCTTATAATATTTAAAAAGAGATCCACTCAATGCATCTTTCTCCTCATCTGCCTCCTTCTTCTTTTTTCTTTTATGACTTCCGGATGGATACTTTTTACCCAAACTTGACATGACCCTGCTCAAATTCAAAGGAACAATTAGCTTTCAAAATTCGCGCAAAGCTAATTAAAATTTAAAATATTAGATAAAGTACCGAAGATCATCTAATATAATGAGAAACTGCTAGGGCCTAATTAGTACCTTCTCACTGTAATCTAATAGGCAACGTGGGCACAGTGATTCGAGCGCCCTAAAAACAATTCATCAGTCCCTGTTAAGCTGTTCGATCGGTCGAGAAATTGGGAATTAGGATTAGAAAGAAAAGAAATAGGACGAAGATCATGCGAGGGAAGAGGGCGCGACCAGATGTACCTGCCGCAGTCGTCGCGTCGTTCGTGAGGAGGCAGAGTCGAAGAGATTAGACAAACAGGAAAAAAGGGCAGGGAACAACTGATCCAAAGTTTACAGGAGTAAATCAATCCAACGATTCCTTTTCCTATCTCCGGTTTCCACGTGACTACGTACAAACATGGGCCAGGCCAACATATCTTTACTTTCCAGGCTAGTAGTGATCGGGGCGATCGGCCAGAAGCTGAGCGAGGCGCGCTGACACGTGAGAGAGAGATTAGTTTCAGTTTTTCCCGATCGAAGACCTGTATATACGTACGTACGTATACCTGGGAGGGCCCCCCCTGACTTTTGGGGGCCCGGGGCGGCCGCCCCGTTCGCCCCTCCCCAGGACTGGCCCTGGGACTTTGCCGGGCCGCCGGAGCATCGTCGGTGCTGCAACGAAGCATCACCGGTCTTGTGCTGGAGCATTGCCGAGCCGCGCGGAGTGTCCGCCTATGTTTCAAGGGATGGTCGCAGCAACGTCGTTGCTGCAAGCCGGCGATGCAGCCGTGGCCGTGCATGGCGAGCTCGTCCGCGTTTTTGCTCTGAGATGACCAGTGACGGGGCTGCTGGGGCTGCTGCAACCTGGAAACGAGAATGTTTAGCACGTATGGCTGGCTGGAGTCGCTGTGCGAGAGAAATAGGCCTATTGGGACGGAAGTGATATTATGGTCCAGACTCCAGAGATCAAGCGGCCCAAACAACGCAAATCAACGGCTGTCGAGGCGGTTTAAAAATCCCTACCATCAGCCGATTTGCGGGTAGCAGTGGCCCCGGGAATTGTCATCCGCACCGCACCTACCACCAGTGGGGCCAACGGGTCATCCACCCGCACGTACATACCAGTCGCTCGCAAAAGTCGCGTCGCAAAAGTTTCCGGTCCCACATATACCTCGCTTCGGCGCTTCGCTACGCACCTGCCTATTCCCCAACAACTGGATTCCAACCCCCTCCTCGCCCCGTCGAATCCATCGAGGCGAGGAAAAAAAAGAGTAGAGGTTAGGGTTCCGAATGGACGATACTAGAAGGTTCTAGAAGCGTACGCTCGTTGGGAGGGCTGCGGGCGGTGCGCTGCGGTGGTTGATGGAGGAGGAGAAGGCCAGGGGGTTGTCCTCGGCGGCCTCGTCGCTTATCCCGCCGACATCCCCGGAGATCGACCTCGAGGCCGGTGCCGGGGACCAGCTCCAGTGCCGGATCTGCCTCGAGACCGACGGTACGTACGGCTGGATCCGTCCTGCGCGAGCTGTTCCCGCCGCTGCCCGCTGTTATCCTTGGCCGTGTTTTCTTTGTTTTGGCAGGGGTTGACTGCTTCTCTCGGTGTAGGGAGAGACTTCATCGCGCCCTGCAAGTGCAAGGGGACATCCAAGTACGTGCACCGCGACTGCCTCGACCACTGGAGAGCGGTCAAGGTAGGCGCTCTCATTCCGCTGATGCCCTGGTGCTATCAGGGAGCTCCGAAGCGATGTGATTGTGTGATGGATCCACCCAGGGTTACAACTGTGGTTTCTTAGCTTAATTATGTCAATGTGTGGAAGCTATACCCCGTGTATGTGCTTATAGATAGAGTTGTAGCCATTTAGGAATGACTGCCTTGCATTGTACTAATAATAATCAATCAATTCATTCATGGATCACATAGAGCACAGACAACTAGAATACATATGGTAAGTTCATCAAGTTTCGCCTTCAACATGTAGGCCTATAGCTCTTGACCTGCTGTTGGAGTCGATCCTGCCTGTGTCTTTCTTCTATTTTGTTGATTAGAGTTTTGTGTGACAAGTGACAACCCTGTTTTTCGTGTCTAAGTTATGCCATTTACGAACGTGATTGTAGAGACTAGAGAGCAACTCCAGATTGCTTTTTGGGGAAATTGAACAGTCAGGACATTCATGTATGTCGACAGTCTAAACGGAAGAAAATTTTATAAAAGTTTTACAACAACAATGCATCATATGGATGAACGCTATGCAACTGCATTCTGTTGTAACTAGGAATTCAGTAACTAAAAAATATATAAAAAACTTGCACTATCAGGTAGATCCATGATTGACATGATATTGCCATAGTTGGCTCAAAGAGACATGCTTCTGAAAATGCGTTAATCAAGGTTTGTATTACTAGTAAATACCACCTATAAGTATTCCACTATCATTTAACAAATTTGCTATGCGGACCTTTGGCACAGTTTCAGGTCAAAACAAAAAGTTCTGTATTGCATGAACATTCTGAATATACTGATCCTCTCTCTGTACCTTGAAATTTTGATTTAAGATGCAGTAGTAGGTCAGATCTTTCCTTGTCTGACAATGCACTCTTATGGAATTTTGTAATATGGTTCCAGTTTATCAGGCAGATGTTCCTAGGTCCAGTTATGGTATTTAGCATTGGAAACTCTGCTTTCTGTTAGGATGTTGGGATGTCTACATCAAAATGAAGTTGTGCTGTTTGGTAAGGTTATATGGAGGTTGTTGGCTTGGATATGACATAAACCATGCTCTTCTAAGGATGGATCCAATAGTTTAGAGTAGAAATGATGTATGATACCATTAGTCCAAATATCGGCCAGTTAATCGGCATCTCGATCAGTTAATCACTACTTGGTGAGTCACCGAATAGCTGATTTATCGGCTGATTAACTGGAAAATTCGCCCATTTATCCCTACTCACCACCTGACTGATATGGTACCAGTTACCGATATCCTGAACATTGTATGATACACATTTTCTCTTTCAATTGTTGGGAATATGAATTCTGTTTGTTCAACAAAAAGTTAAATATAACCTCTTCCTGTTGCATATGCAAAAGCATTCAGTCATCTGTCTCTTTGCATTTTGTTGTCAACTCGTCTGAGCTATTTGTAGCTTGCCTTAATGAAATTGTGTCTTTCTTGCGAGATACTAATAGTGCTTGATGCTTTGTCACATACAGGAGGGGTTTGCATTTTCTCATTGCACCACCTGCAAGGCTCCTTATTACTTGAGGGTTCATGTTCACACTGACAGGAAATGGCGAACGCTAAAGTTTCGTTTCTTTGTTACTAGAGATATATTATTCATCTTTGCTCTAGTCCAGTTTGTAAGTCTTTGATATCCGTGTCACTATTCTTTGTCTAATGATGTATTGAGTGATAAACAGTATTTCTCACTCCTTTGTTCAGGTTATCTCTGCATTGGCTTATTTGGTACATTTTATTGATGGGTACAAGCAATATTGGTTGAGGACGGCCTGGGGTTTTGATAACGAAGTTACTTTTTATTATATATGTGGTAAACAACTTAATCATTTGCACATTTTGTTATTACTTGTACCTGTTTTGCATGATTGTTTGACAATGAATTTATATGTTATGCCCTTGTCTGAATGCGTGGGGTGGAGTTCAATCCTTGCCCAGACAACACAAGTCCCTGTTCATCCTTAGGACTCAAGTGCACGGGAGCTGTACGGTTTACAAAGTAAAATATACAATTAGATTCTATCTGGCCAATCTCTGTTATAAGTATAAGAGTTTATCAGTGTGCAAAAGAAAACATGTGTGGGGAAATGTATTTTGTTAACAGTATACACTACAAAGTAGATGAAAGATGTATGACCTAGCAGCTGTCTTTATCTTTTACATGCATGTCAATGATTGTAGTTGCTCTTTCATTCCTACCAGACCTATTCATTAGTTTGTTATATTTATGCTGTGATGGACTAATACTAGGGTATCATGTTATGATCTACACTATGTGGCGTGCACTATGTAGTCCCTAAATATATATGGAGGCTACGTTGCTGAGATATATGATGCACTTATGTTGCCCATTTGATTTGAATTCTGAACTGAGTTGAGCATCTCTCTTATTCTTTTTACAGGAGCTTTGTTGTTTTTTGCTTTACTCGGGTTATCAGGATGCTTCATAACGTGTTATGACCGAAGAGTACGGAGTGACTTGGCTCAGCCTTGTCGAGAACTGTGCCTCTGTTGCTGCCAGCCAGGGTATGTTTCGATTAATTCAATGACTATATTATATTAGTTAAGCTGTTAATGCTGCATGCTTGGTCATCTGTATGTTGTACGCTCACCTTCCTATTTCATTTCAGGATGTGTGCAGATTGCCATCTTCCTGGCACACTTTGCATGTGGACTGACTGCACCACATGCTTTGAAGGCTGTGCAACTACAGCCGGGGAGTGTGGTGGTTGCTTGGGAGGTGCAGGGGAAGCAGGGTTACCATTGTTCCTCATCATGGGAGTAATCGTGCTCGGGCTGTTCACGGTTGTCGGCATCTTCTATAGCGTTCTGGTGGCAACTATGGTAGGGCAGAGGATCTGGCAAAGACACTACCACATCCTTGCGAAACGAATGCTAACAAAGGCGAGCACTGCTATCCCTGAGTTGATCAATCATGGTTTTTCCTCCTGTTTTTTAACCCCAATTTGATGTTCTCCAGGAGTACGTTGTGGAAGATGTTGACGTTGAACGTGCAGATTGGTCTCCGACGCCACTCCCTGCTGAGCACGTCCAGCAGCTCAAATCCCTGGGACTCCTATAGCCCATGACATGGAGCTGATGGCTGTCGATGATGATCTTAAGTTGAGGACCAGCACCACGCACTGCCCCAGCTGTACAGGAAGCACATACTAAGCCGATGGCAGGGCATCTCTTGTATCCGCAATTTGCGCAGCCCAACATGGTGTGATATCATCGGTCCTTTTTGTATATTGTAACAGGGAAACTGACTACACCTTGATTTTTATACAAACGAGTCAACTCGTGCCCGTCTTGTGCAAAGTTACTGCTCTTCGTTCTTTCACTGGTCTCGTGCACAGACAGATGCGGCAGTTCCAAGGGCATCATAGGTGATGTAGTGCTATATTTTGCTGCCATCTTTGTTGTCAAAGACAATGCGTGTGTGCCATTTTGCCAATGACGCTGCCGTCGTGCGCGCATCATTGCCGCATGCGCCGTCGGCAGGAGGAGCTCACCAGGGATAATACTAGTAAGCATCAGCGACCAGTCAGGAATGGCCTCCAGCGTCCGACGAGCTGACGATGTCGCCCTCGCTCAGCAAACGTGAGGCTGGCCGGCGGAGATGTGGGTACAGCCTATTGGGGACGCGGCTGGGGCGTTATTTCGGTGCAGACGCGAAAAAAGTCGCCTGAGGGGCGTTATTTCGGTGCAGACGCGAAAAAAATCGCCTGAGGGTCCTGTTGGGGGTGCGGTTGGAGATGCTCTCAGAGTCGAGCACTCTCCCGAGCTTGGCACTGCCTACCATGGGCGTCATGCTGGGCAGCCGGCGGCGGGTTGAGCTCGAGGCTAGCAGCGTGCGGAGTTGTCCGTGCGCCAAGGGAGGCGAGCAGCGGCGTCTACGAGCGGTGGGGTGGAGCAGTAGTGGGGTGGAGTAACACGGCAACTTCAACTGACCGACTCAACCTGACAGAAGTTTTGTCCACTTTTTGTCCCAATGCGGACGGCGTATTTCACATTTGTGCCGGTTTTCCTTTTTTAATTCTGGTGCCAGATTTCAGAATTAAAAAAAAATGGCCAGCAAAAGTCTAATTCTCCTGTGAATTTACGCTTTCAGATTGGTCGTAGGCCGGCGTTAGTTCGTCCATCACGTGTCCGTGTCAACTTCTATCGTCAGAGAAGAAAATTTATCGTACAGATTCAGGAAACCAATTCCTTAGCGAGATGCTATAAAAATAGACTAATCCATTGATTTCCGCAAGAACACAATCAATCGAAACGGATCAAAGAATTAAGATCCGCCGAGGAACGAGTGGAAGCTTCACGGCGTCGGCCGGAGGCGCCGAGTTCGATGGCGTGGACGCTTTCCTAGGCCAGGTGCAGCAATCCCATCGCCAGCACCTCGGTCCCGTCGGCCACCGGCAGCGGAGCAGCCATCGTCCAGCAATCCCCTCGCGAGCTGTCCGCGTCCGTCGTACACCCACAGTACGCGTCTGTCGGCTTCCTTCCACGACAGCTGAAAGCCCGGCCCAGCGATTCCCCTGCTCTGCCAGTCTCAATCTACTGCACCCCGCGCAAGCTCCTCGTAGCCATCACGATGGAGGCGCATGGCTTCCCCTCGCTCTACGAGGCGTCGCTGGTGGCCCCAGCGTCCGGTAACCTCTGCTAGACGAGCACACGACGAATTACATAAGGCCAAGACCCTCTTCTCCACCTGCCGCTCATCCTGGCCGGTTCCCGCCTGCACATGTCCAGCAGGTAGCAGCCAGCAGCTGTTTCATACTTTGGGAGAATCGGATAGCAAGGGCACCACGAAGCTCGGGAAGAGAGGGGAAAGAAAGAGGAGCTCACCGTGAACAGAAAAATACAAATACAGACAATAGCAAATGAGGAGCACAGATACGAGGCCATGGACGATGTTGACGGACGGCGGAGCACACAGTCGCGGAGAGGCCATAGAAAACGTTGACGGACGAAAAGAGTAGGCCAGCAGAGGTGGCAGCATCAGGTGTCCACGGGCAACATTGCGAGGCCATGCAACTGTGTTTTTTTAGGGGTACGACGCAGCTGCGAGAGGAAGAAGCTGCTCGCCAATCGCCATGCAGCTACAGCCGGTTCAGGGATGAGCTCTTCTGGGCTAGCTGCTTACGTAGGGCTAGGCTATAGCCCAATAACGTAAGCCCAGGTTTCTTTCCTATTCCTTTATATCCTTTTTCCCTTTTTTTTAAATCAAACAACTTTTGAATTGTCTGAATATTCAATTATATGTCAAACAATTGTAATTTTTATGAGGCTTAGATGGATTATTAAAGATCCAAGTAAAATATTTACATAGTATACTTAGCTTATATCTTCCCGTTGAACATACAAACTTAATTTAAATTCAAGTGGAGGTTCTAACTACAAGTATATTATTTGATTTTCCCAAATTTGATGAACTTTTACAGTACTGCCTATTATCATTTTAGAAGTATTAAAAAATATAAGACATTTCATAAAGCGAAATCTACTCATTTTAATAGATCTTTGATGCATTTTAATTGCATTTACTGTTAAAGAAAATATTTAAAGGGTTGTCCATCCAAAATTCTTTTTTAATAGATCTTTGATGCATTTTAATTGCATTTACCGTTAAAGAAAATATTTAAAGGGTTGTCCATCCAAAATTCTTTTAAATTTACATTGAGACTTTTCAGAAGCTCTGAAGGGAATTTACTTCAACATTCCTTTTTTAAATGGATTTTCCGAGGTCTCAAATTCTCCTCATTTTACATGTGCCCATGTCTAATTTTGAATTTTTATGCCATTTTATTTGAGGCAAATCCCTATGTTTATGGATTGCAAATTTTTGGAACAAAGCTAAACATGTTGATTTTGGGGATAGAGACGATGCCATCAACGCATCTGTAAAAGTGAGAGTTACTTTTTTTTAGAAAAGGAGGATTACCTCCAGCCTCTGCATCAGTCGATGCATGCAGCCATAAAAGTGAGAGTTACTAGAAGGAGAAAGGGAAAAAAGATGGATGTGGGCCACACACGACTGCTACGGTTGAAAAAGATTGAACCAAGGGGCAACGATGGTGGGGCAAGGCTGCATGGATGTGCGCGTGGGAAAGCCATCAGAAGAGCTGGGGGGGGGGGGGGGGGGGGGGGGGGGGGGGGGGGGGGGGGGGGGGGGGGGGGGGGGGGGGGGGGGGGGGGGGGGGGGGGGGGGGGGGGGGGGGGGGGGGGGGGGGGGGGGGGGGGGGGGGGGGGGGGGGGGGGGGGGGGGGGGGGGGGGGGGGGGGGGGGGGGGGGGGGGGGGGGGGGGGGGGGGGGGGGGGGGGGGGGGGGGGGGGGGGGGGGGGGGGGGGGGGGGGGGGGGGGGGGGGGGGGGGGGGGGGGGGGGGGGGGGGGGGGGGGGGGGGGGGGGGGGGGGGGGGGGGGGGGGGGGGGGGGGGGGGGGGGGGGGGGGGGGGGGGGGGGGGGGGGGGGGGGGGGGGGGGGGGGGGGGGGGGGGGGGGGGGGGGGGGGGGGGGGGGGGGGGGGGGGGGGGGGGGGGGGGGGGGGGGGGGGGGGGGGGGGGGGGGGGGGGGGGGGGGGGGGGGGGGGGGGGGGGGGGGGGGGGGGGGGGGGGGGGGGGGGGGGGGGGGGGGGGGGGGGGGGGGGGGGGGGGGGGGGGGGGGGGGGGGGGGGGGGGGGGGGGGGGGGGGGGGGGGGGGGGGGGGGGGGGGGGGGGGGGGGGGGGGGGGGGGGGGGGGGGGGGGGGGGGGGGGGGGGGGGGGGGGGGGGGGGGGGGGGGGGGGGGGGGGGGGGGGGGGGGGGGGGGGGGGGGGGGGGGGGGGGGGGGGGGGGGGGGGGGGGGGGGGGGGGGGGGGGGGGGGGGGGGGGGGGGGGGGGGGGGGGGGGGGGGGGGGGGGGGGGGGGGGGGGGGGGGGGGGGGGGGGGGGGGGGGGGGGGGGGGGGGGGGGGGGGGGGGGGGGGGGGGGGGGGGGGGGGGGGGGGGGGGGGGGGGGGGGGGGGGGGGGGGGGGGGGGGGGGGGGGGGGGGGGGGGGGGGGGGGGGGGGGGGGGGGGGGGGGGGGGGGGGGGGGGGGGGGGGGGGGGGGGGGGGGGGGGGGGGGGGGGGGGGGGGGGGGGCCACACGGGCGTGCACGACACATACACCGGCACCGTGCTCATCCACTACCACAATTGCCCCTGCAACTATCATGTCTCCTCTGGTCCTTCACATGCCGCGTCCTGGTGCGCCACCTGCATGGCGTGCCGCTCGGCCTTCTCGTCGGTTGCGCTCAGCCACACGAGCGTGCATGACACATACATCGGCACCATGCTCGTCCACTACCACGATTGACCCTGCAACTGCCACGGCTCCTCCGGTCCTCCTTCACAGGTTGCGTCCTGGTGCGCCACCTGCGCGGCCTCCTCATCGCGCTCATCCACACGAGCGTGCACGACACATACACCGGCACCATGCTCATCCACTACCACGATTGCCGCTACAACTGCCACGACTCCTCCAGCCCTCCTTCACAAGCTCTGACGCGGGCGGGGCTGGTGGCGGTGGGGGCGCCTTCGCCTACACCCCGGCCATCGATTCGGCAGCGCCTACTCGGATGAAGCTCAACCTCTTTTGAAGTGACACATCACCTCGGTCACTCTCAAATTTGTAGGGCTCAGACTTCCTATGTTCATGGAAGAAATCGTGGACTCTCTTCCAAAATGTTGAACCTTTTTGCTGGGCGCCCGTTTTGGGATCTTGTACAATTTTCATCCAAGCCTCGCAAAGCAACTTGTCCTCCTCCTCCGTGTATGCTCCAGTCATCACACTTTGCTACCTCTTTTGTGACCGGGCTTGATGAGATAGTTCCTCCTCAAACAATGGATCTTCCTCGATATCGACACTCTCTTGGCCTTCCGTCTCTTGGCCTCGAGTATCTTGGTTTTTGGTCTTTCTGCCTTGAGTCTCTTGGCCACCATCCCCTTGGCCACCCTCATTGATCATGTCCGCCATGAGATCATCGTAGTACCTCGAGTCATCGGACATCGAGGTCTGCATTCCATCAAATAGGTGGTGGGCATTGGGGTAGTTGGCTGGGAGACCACCCGCTGGTGCTTCCTTTGCATCCCGCTGGACTGGCCTGTTGGGGAACGCAGTATTTCAAAAAATTTACCTACGATCACGCAAGATCTATCTAGGAGATGCATAGCAACGAGACGGGAGAGTGTGTCCATGTACCCTCGTAGACCGAAAGCGGAAGCGTTTAGTAACGCGGTTGATGTAGTCGAACGTCTTCGCGATCCAAGTACCGAACGTACGGCACCTCCGTGTTCAGCACACGTTCAGCACGATGACGTCCCTCGAGCTCTTGATCCAGTTGAGGACGAGGGAGAGTTCCGTCAGCACGACGGCATGGCGACGGTGATGATGAAGTTACCAGCACAGGGCTTCGCCTAAGCACTACGACGATATGACTGAGGTGTGTCACTGTGGAGGGGGGCACCGCACACGGCTAAGAGAAGACTTGGGGGGGGGGGGGGGGGGGGGGGGGGGGGGGGGGGGGGGGGGGGGGGGGGGGGGGGGGGGGGGGGGGGGGGGGGGGGGGGGGGGGGGGGGGGGGGGGGGGGGGGGGGGGGGGGGGGGGGGGGGGGGGGGGGGGGGGGGGGGGGGGGGGGGGGGGGGGGGGGGGGGGGGGGGGGGGGGGGGGGGGGGGGGGGGGGGGGGGGGGGGGGGGGGGGGGGGGGGGGGGGGGGGGGGGGGGGGGGGGGGGGGGGGGGGGGGGGGGGGGGGGGGGGGGGGGGGGGGGGGGGGGGGGGGGGGGGGGGGGGGGGGGGGGGGGGGGGGGGGGGGGGGGGGGGGGGGGGGGGGGGGGGGGGGGGGGGGGGGGGGGGGGGGGGGGGGGGGGGGGGGGGGGGGGGGGGGGGGGGGGGGGGGGGGGGGGGGGGGGGGGGGGGGGGGGGGGGGGGGGGGGGGGGGGGGGGGGGGGGGGGGGGGGGGGGGGGGGGGGGGGGGGGGGGGGGGGGGGGGGGGGGGGGGGGGGGGGGGGGGGGGGGGGGGGGGGGGGGGGGGGGGGGGGGGGGGGGGGGGGGGGGGGGGGGGGGGGGGGGGGGGGGGGGGGGGGGGGGGGGGGGGGGGGGGGGGGGGGGGCAACATACGTTGTTCCCTTTATCATCGGTATGTTACTTGCCCGAGATTCGATCATCGGTATCTCAATACCTAGTTCAATCTCGTACCGGCAAGTCTCTTTACTCATTCCGTAATGCATCATCCCACCACTAACTCATTAGTCACATAGCTTGCAAGGCTTATAGTGATGAGCATTACCGAGAGGGCCCAGAGATACCTCTCCGATACACGGAGTGACGTGGAGGGGGGCACGGCACATGGCTAAGAATCAACTTGTGTGTCTATGGGGTGCCCCCCTCCCCCGTATATAAAGGAGTGGAGGAGCTGAGGGCCGGCCCTCATAGGGCGCGCCCAAGGGGGGAGTCCTACTCCCAGTAGGAGTAGGTTTCCCCCCTTCCCTTGTTGGAGTAGGAGAAGAAGGATGAGGGAGAGAGAGGGAATGAAAGGGGGGCCGTCCCCCCACCCAATTCGGATTGGGCTTGGGGGGACGCCCTTCACCTGGCCGCCTCCTCCTCTCTCCCACTAAGGCCCATTGACTCCCCGGGGGGTTCCGGTAACCCCCCCGGTACTCCGGTAAATGCCCGAACTCATCCGGAACCCTTCCGGTGTCCAAACATAGCCTTCCAATATATCGATCTTTATGGCTCGACCATTTCGAGACTCCTCGTCATGTCCTTGATCACATTCAGGACTCCGAACTACCTTCGGTACATCAAAACACATAAACTCCTAATACCGATCGTCATCGAACATTAAGCGTGCGGACCCTACGGGTTCGAGAACTATGTAGACATGACCGAGACTC
>JAAAWM010011194.1:0-50000 GCA_036873465.1 Thinopyrum obtusiflorum
AAGTTTTCAAGTTTTGGGTGAATTCTTTTGATGGATTATGGAACAAGGAGTGGAAAGAGTCTAATCTTGGGGATGCCCATGGCACACCCAATATAATCCAAGTACAGCAAAAAGTTAAAGCTTGGGGATACCCCAAAAGGCATCCCCTCTTTCGTCCACTTCCATCGGTAATTTACTTGGAGCTATATTTTTATTCACCAACATGATATGTGTTTTGCTTGGAGCATCTTGTATTATTTTTGTCTTTGTGTTCTAGTATGCCAAAATCATCCTTGCTATACACACCTTTTGAGAGAGCCATACATGAATTAAAATTTGATAGACTACTCTATGTGCTTCACTTATATCTTTTGAGCTATGTAGTTTTGCTCTATGTGCTTCACTTATATCTTTTGAGCGTCATAATTTTGCTCTATGTGCTTCTCTTATATATTTTGAGCTATGTAATTTTGCTCTATGTGCTTCACTTATATCTTTTGAGCATTATAATTTTGCTCTATGTGCTTCACTTAGATCTTTTAGAGCACGGTGGTGGATTTGTTTTAAAGAAACTATTGATCTCTCATGCTTCACTTAAATTATTTTGGGAGTCTCTTAATAGCATGGGGGGGGGGGGGGGGGGGGGGGGGGGGGGGGGGGGGGGGGGGGGGGGGGGGGGGGGGGGGGGGGGGGGGGGGGGGGGGGGGGGGGGGGGGGGGGGGGGGGGGGGGGGGGGGGGGGGGGGGGGGGGGGGGGGGGGGGGGGGGGGGGGGGGGGGGGGGGGGGGGGGGGGGGGGGGGGGGGGGGGGGGGGGGGGGGGGGGGGGGGGGGGGGGGGGGGGGGGGGGGGGGGGGGGGGGGGGGGGGGGGGGGGGGGGGGGGGGGGGGGGGGGGGGGGGGGGGGGGGGGGGGGGGGGGGGGGGGGGGGGGGGGGGGGGGGGGGGGGGGGGGGGGGGGGGGGGGGGGGGGGGGGGGGGGGGGGGGGGGGGGGGGGGGGGGGGGGGGGGGGGGGGGGGGGGGGGGGGGGGGGGGGGGGGGGGGGGGGGGGGGGGGGGGGGGGGGGGGGGGGGGGGGGGGGGGGGGGGGGGGGGGGGGGGGGGGGGGGGGGGGGGGGGGGGGGGGGGGGGGGGGGGGGGGGGGGGGGGGGGGGGGGGGGGGGGGGGGGGGGGGGGGGGGGGGGGGGGGGGGGGGGGGGGGGGGGGGGGGGGGGGGGGGGGGGGGGGGGGGGGGGGGGGGGGGGGGGGGGGGGGGGGGGGGGGGGGGGGGGGGGGGGGGGGGGGGGGGGGGGGGGGGGGGGGGGGGGGGGGGGGGGGGGGGGGGGGGGGGGGGGGGGGGGGGGGGGGGGGGGGGGGGGGGGGGGGGGGGGGGGGGGGGGGGGGGGGGGGGGGGGGGGGGGGGGGGGGGGGGGGGGGGGGGGGGGGGGGGGGGGGGGGGGGGGGGGGGGGGGGGGGGGGGGGGGGGGGGGGGGGGGGGGGGGGGGGGGGGGGGGGGGGGGGGGGGGGGGGGGGGGGGGGGGGGGGGGGGGGGGGGGGGGGGGGGGGGGGGGGGGGGGGGGGGGGGGGGGGGGGGGGGGGGGGGGGGGGGGGGGGGGGGGGGGGGGGGGGGGGGGGGGGGGGGGGGGGGGGGGGGGGGGGGGGGGGGGGGGGGGGGGGGGGGGGGGGGGGGGGGGGGGGGGGGGGGGGGGGGGGGGGGGGGGGGGGGGGGGGGGGGGGGGGGGGGGGGGGGGGGGGGGGGGGGGGGGGGGGGGGGGGGGGGGGGGGGGGGGGGGGGGGGGGGGGGGGGGGGGGGGGGGGGGGGGGGGGGGGGGGGGGGGGGGGGGGGGGGGGGGGGGGGGGGGGGGGGGGGGGGGGGGGGGGGGGGGGGGGGGGGGGGGGGGGGGGGGGGGGGGGGGGGGGGGGGGGGGGGGGGGGGGGGGGGGGGGGGGGGGGGGGGGGGGGGGGGGGGGGGGGGGGGGGGGGGGGGGGGGGGGGGGGGGGGGGGGGGGGGGGGGGGGGGGGGGGGGGGGGGGGGGGGGGGGGGGGGGGGGGGGGGGGGGGGGGGGGGGGGGGGGGGGGGGGGGGGGGGGGGGGGGGGGGGGGGGGGGGGGGGGGGGGGGGGGGGGGGGGGGGGGGGGGGGGGGGGGGGGGGGGGGGGGGGGGGGGGGGGGGGGGGGGGGGGGGGGGGGGGGGGGGGGGGGGGGGGGGGGGGGGGGGGGGGGGGGGGGGGGGGGGGGGGGGGGGGGGGGGGGGGGGGGGGGGGGGGGGGGGGGGGGGGGGGGGGGGGGGGGGGGGGGGGGGGGGGGGGGGGGGGGGGGGGGGGGGGGGGGGGGGGGGGGGGGGGGGGGGGGGGGGGGGGGGGGGGGGGGGGGGGGGGGGGGGGGGGGGGGGGGGGGGGGGGGGGGGGGGGGGGGGGGGGGGGGGGGGGGGGGGGGGGGGGGGGGGGGGGGGGGGGGGGGGGGGGGGGGGGGGGGGGGGGGGGGGGGGGGGGGGGGGGGGGGGGGGGGGGGGGGGGGGGGGGGGGGGGGGGGGGGGGGGGGGGGGGGGGGGGGGGGGGGGGGGGGGGGGGGGGGGGGGGGGGGGGGGGGGGGGGGGGGGGGGGGGGGGGGGGGGGGGGGGGGGGGGGGGGGGGGGGGGGGGGGGGGGGGGGGGGGGGGGGGGGGGGGGGGGGGGGGGGGGGGGGGGGGGGGGGGGGGGGGGGGGGGGGGGGGGGGGGGGGGGGGGGGGGGGGGGGGGGGGGGGGGGGGGGGGGGGGGGGGGGGGGGGGGGGGGGGGGGGGGGGGGGGGGGGGGGGGGGGGGGGGGGGGGGGGGGGGGGGGGGGGGGGGGGGGGGGGGGGGGGGGGGGGGGGGGGGGGGGGGGGGGGGGGGGGGGGGGGGGGGGGGGGGGGGGGGGGGGGGGGGGGGGGGGGGGGGGGGGGGGGGGGGGGGGGGGGGGGGGGGGGGGGGGGGGGGGGGGGGGGGGGGGGGGGGGGGGGGGGGGGGGGGGGGGGGGGGGGGGGGGGGGGGGGGGGGGGGGGGGGGGGGGGGGGGGGGGGGGGGGGGGGGGGGGGGGGGGGGGGGGGGGGGGGGGGGGGGGGGGGGGGGGGGGGGGGGGGGGGGGGGGGGGGGGGGGGGGGGGGGGGGGGGGGGGGGGGGGGGGGGGGGGGGGGGGGGGGGGGGGGGGGGGGGGGGGGGGGGGGGGGGGGGGGGGGGGGGGGGGGGGGGGGGGGGGGGGGGGGGGGGGGGGGGGGGGGGGGGGGGGGGGGGGGGGGGGGGGGGGGGGGGGGGGGGGGGGGGGGGGGGGGGGGGGGGGGGGGGGGGGGGGGGGGGGGGGGGGGGGGGGGGGGGGGGGGGGGGGGGGGGGGGGGGGGGGGGGGGGGGGGGGGGGGGGGGGGGGGGGGGGGGGGGGGGGGGGGGGGGGGGGGGGGGGGGGGGGGGGGGGGGGGGGGGGGGGGGGGGGGGGGGGGGGGGGGGGGGGGGGGGGGGGGGGGGGGGGGGGGGGGGGGGGGGGGGGGGGGGGGGGGGGGGGGGGGGGGGGGGGGGGGGGGGGGGGGGGGGGGGGGGGGGGGGGGGGGGGGGGGGGGGGGGGGGGGGGGGGGGGGGGGGGGGGGGGGGGGGGGGGGGGGGGGGGGGGGGGGGGGGGGGGGGGGGGGGGGGGGGGGGGGGGGGGGGGGGGGGGGGGGGGGGGGGGGGGGAAACACCAAGAGTAGTGTCCGGCTCTGCAAAAATAAGCTTCCACATATTGCCATAGAGAGAATAATATTAACACAAATCAAATCTGCTGACGTATTCCGCAGTGCGTCATCACACTACAGCCAAGTCCTTCACTCGAATCGTTTTCACTTTTCCACCTCAGCGTGTTTTGCTAGGCGGTTTCCTTGGCACGTCTTGTCAAAGCAGAGATCGTGTGCCCCCCTTTTACGGGATTCTCATCAATACGGACGTGGGTAACCCAATCGTGCCCGTTAGCATGTTTTCTTGATTAAAGGCGAGTCCCAAACAGTTACGGGGAGGGCTCCTGGTATTCAACCTTTTATAAAGGGACCAGGGCCTTACTCCTTTTCTCCAATCAACCCTCCGGTTTATATAGACACCGGATAGGGTTAGGGTTACATAGAGTCGGTTACAATGGTAGGAGATCTTGAATATCCGCATCGCCAAGCTTGTCTTCCACGCCAAGGAAAGTCCCATCCGGACACGGGGGGGGGGGGGGGGGGGGGGGGGGGGGGGGGGGGGGGGGGGGGGGGGGGGGGGGGGGGGGGGGGGGGGGGGGGGGGGGGGGGGGGGGGGGGGGGGGGGGGGGGGGGGGGGGGGGGGGGGGGGGGGGGGGGGGGGGGGGGGGGGGGGGGGGGGGGGGGGGGGGGGGGGGGGGGGGGGGGGGGGGGGGGGGGGGGGGGGGGGGGGGGGGGGGGGGGGGGGGGGGGGGGGGGGGGGGGGGGGGGGGGGGGGGGGGGGGGGGGGGGGGGGGGGGGGGGGGGGGGGGGGGGGGGGGGGGGGGGGGGGGGGGGGGGGGGGGGGGGGGGGGGGGGGGGGGGGGGGGGGGGGGGGGGGGGGGGGGGGGGGGGGGGGGGGGGGGGGGGGGGGGGGGGGGGGGGGGGGGGGGGGGGGGGGGGGGGGGGGGGGGGGGGGGGGGGGGGGGGGGGGGGGGGGGGGGGGGGGGGGGGGGGGGGGGGGGGGGGGGGGGGGGGGGGGGGGGGGGGGGGGGGGGGGGGGGGGGGGGGGGGGGGGGGGGGGGGGGGGGGGGGGGGGGGGGGGGGGGGGGGGGGGGGGGGGGGGGGGGGGGGGGGGGGGGGGGGGGGGGGGGGGGGGGGGGGGGGGGGGGGGGGGGGGGGGGGGGGGGGGGGGGGGGGGGGGGGGGGGGGGGGGGGGGGGGGGGGGGGGGGGGGGGGGGGGGGGGGGGGGGGGGGGGGGGGGGGGGGGGGGGGGGGGGGGGGGGGGGGGGGGGGGGGGGGGGGGGGGGGGGGGGGGGGGGGGGGGGGGGGGGGGGGGGGGGGGGGGGGGGGGGGGGGGGGGGGGGGGGGGGGGGGGGGGGGGGGGGGGGGGGGGGGGGGGGGGGGGGGGGGGGGGGGGGGGGGGGGGGGGGGGGGGGGGGGGGGGGGGGGGGGGGGGGGGGGGGGGGGGGGGGGGGGGGGGGGGGGGGGGGGGGGGGGGGGGGGGGGGGGGGGGGGGGGGGGGGGGGGGGGGGGGGGGGGGGGGGGGGGGGGGGGGGGGGGGGGGGGGGGGGGGGGGGGGGGGGGGGGGGGGGGGGGGGGGGGGGGGGGGGGGGGGGGGGGGGGGGGGGGGGGGGGGGGGGGGGGGGGGGGGGGGGGGGGGGGGGGGGGGGGGGGGGGGGGGGGGGGGGGGGGGGGGGGGGGGGGGGACATAAAAGAATTCAGAGGAGATTCAAATATTGTTCATAGATAAACTTGATCACAAACCCACAATTTATCGGATCTCGACAAACACACCGCAAAAGAAGATTACATCGAATAGATCTCCAAGAAGATCAAGGAGAACTTTGTATTGAGATCCAAAGAGAGAGAAGAATCCATCTAGCTAATAACTATGGACCCGAAGGTCTGAGGTAAACTACTCACACATCATCGGAGAGGCTATGGTGTTGATGTAGAAGCCCTCCGTGATAACGGTAATAGAAATAGCTAGTTTGTTGACGGGAGATTAATATGATGGAAAATAGACCCGGGGGCCATAGGTTTCACTAGTGGCTTCTCTCAAGATAGCATAAGTATTACGGTGGTAAACGAATTACTACCGAGCAATTGATAGAATTGAGCATAGTTATGACAATATCTAGGTATGATCATGTATATAGGCATCATGTCCACGACAAGTAGACCGACTCCTGCCTGCATCTACTACTATTACTCCACACGGGGGGGGGGGGGGGGGGGGGGGGGGGGGGGGGGGGGGGGGGGGGGGGGGGGGGGGGGGGGGGGGGGGGGGGGGGGGGGGGGGGGGGGGGGGGGGGGGGGGGGGGGGGGGGGGGGGGGGGGGGGGGGGGGGGGGGGGGGGGGGGGGGGGGGGGGGGGGGGGGGGGGGGGGGGGGGGGGGGGGGGGGGGGGGGGGGGGGGGGGGGGGGGGGGGGGGGGGGGGGGGGGGGGGGGGGGGGGGGGGGGGGGGGGGGGGGGGGGGGGGGGGGGGGGGGGGGGGGGGGGGGGGGGGGGGGGGGGGGGGGGGGGGGGGGGGGGGGGGGGGGGGGGGGGGGGGGGGGGGGGGGGGGGGGGGGGGGGGGGGGGGGGGGGGGGGGGGGGGGGGGGGGGGGGGGGGGGGGGGGGGGGGGGGGGGGGGGGGGGGGGGGGGGGGGGGGGGGGGGGGGGGGGGGGGGGGGGGGGGGGGGGGGGGGGGGGGGGGGGGGGGGGGGGGGGGGGGGGGGGGGGGGGGGGGGGGGGGGGGGGGGGGGGGGGGGGGGGGGGGGGGGGGGGGGGGGGGGGGGGGGGGGGGGGGGGGGGGGGCCCATTGTTGGAATATACAAGCCAAGTTCTATAATGAAAAATTCCCACTAGTACATGAAAGTGACAAGACAAGAGACTCTCTAACATGAAGATTAAGGTGCTACTTTGAAGCACAAGTGTGGCAAAGGATAGTAACATTGTCCCTTCTCTCGTTTTCTCTCATTTTTTGGGCCTTCTCTTTTTATGGCATTTTCTTTTTTTTATTCGTCACTTGGGACAATGCTCTAGAAAATGATGACCATCACACTTCTATATTTACAACTCAATGATTACAACTCGATACTAGAACAAAAGATGACTCTATATGAATGCCTTCGGCAGTGTACCGGGATATGCAATGGACCAAGAGTATACCTGGCCATGGGCAGCCCGGCCCGGTCGGCCCGACCCGACCCGGCCCGACCTTGTCCATGGGCCGAGCTCAGGCCTAGGTTTTGAGCCCGAAGCCCGGGCCGGGCCGGGCCCAGGCCCGTCGATTTGGCCATTTAAGGAAGACGCCCGGCCCGTGGCCCAAGCCCCGATGGGCTTTTCATGTGATGGGCCGGGCTCGGGCCCGATTTTTAGGCCCGACGGCCGGGCCGGGCCGGGCTCGGCCCTGGGTTTTTTGTGTCAGGCTTTGGTTGGCCCGGCCCGAAGCCCAGCCCGGCCCGAGGAATAGCCAGGTATAACCAAGAGTGACATGTATGAAATAATTATGAACGGTGGCTTTGCCACAATTACTATGTCAACTACATGATCATGCTAAGCAATATGACAATAATGAATGTGTCATGATGAACAGAATGATGGAAAGTTGCATGGCAATATATCTCGGAATGGCTATGGAAATGCCATAATAGGTAGGTATGGTGGCTGTTTCGAGGAAGATATAAGGAGGTTTACGTGTGAAAGAGCGTATCATATCACGGAGTTTGGATGCACCGGCGAAGTTTGCGCAAACTTTCACGCAATATATGAGCGCGAGCCATGGACATAGCACTATGGGTGGAGGGGGGGGGGGGGGGGGGGGGGGGGGGGGGGGGGGGGGGGGGGGGGGGGGGGGGGGGGGGGGGGGGGGGGGGGGGGGGGGGGGGGGGGGGGGGGGGGGGGGGGGGGGGGGGGGGGGCTACGCGCATGCTCCTATGGGGATAGATTGGTAGGAAAAGACCATCGCTCGTCCCCGACCGCCACTCATAAGGAAGACAATCAAAAAATATCTCATGCTCCAACTTTGTTACATAATGGTTCACCATACGTGTATGCTACGGGACTCACAAACCTTAACACAAGTATTTCTCAAAGTCACAACAACTTACTAGCATGACTCTAATATCACCACCTTCATATCTCAAAACAATCATAATGAATCAAACTTCTCATAGTATTCAATGCACTTTATATGAAAGTTTTTATTATATCCCTCTTAGATGCCTATCATATGAGGACTAATTTTATAACCAAAGCGAATTACCATGCTGTTCTTAAAGACTCTCAAAATAATATAAGTGAAGTACGAGAGTTCATCAATTTCTATAAAATAAAACCACCGCCGTGCTCTAAAAAGATATAAGTGATGCACTAGAGCAAAATTTCCTAGCTCAAAAGATATAAGTGAAGCACATAGAGTATTCTAATAAATCACGAGGGGGGGGGGGGGGGGGGGGGGGGGGGGGGGGGGGGGGGGGGGGGGGGGGGGGGGGGGGGGGGGGGGGGGGGGGGGGGGGGGGGGGGGGGGGGGGGGGGGGGGGGGGGGGGGGGGGGGGGGGGGGGGGGGGGGGGGGGGGGGGGGGGGGGGGGGGGGGGGGGGGGGGGGGGGGGGGGGGGGGGGGGGGGGGGGGGGGGGGGGGGGGGGGGGGGGGGGGGGGGGGGGGGGGGGGGGGGGGGGGGGGGGGGGGGGGGGGGGGGGGGGGGGGGGGGGGGGGGGGGGGGGGGGGGGGGGGGGGGGGGGGGGGGGGGGGGGGGGGGGGGGGGGGGGGGGGGGGGGGGGGGGGGGGGGGGGGGGGGGGGGGGGGACTCAACAGAAAATATCATAAGCTCCGTTAGTATAAGAAAATAAATCGCCACTTTTGGTACTGTTGTGAACTCATTCTTTCTTTATATTGGTGTAATATCTACTGTATTCCAACTTTTCCATGGTTCATACTGATGCGGCTTGAAGCTACGTCGGTATTTCCCCAAAGAGGAAGGGATGATGCAGCACAGCAGCGGTAGGTATTTCCCTATGATGTGAAACCAAGGTTATCGAACTAGTAGGAGAACCAAGCAACACAACGTAAACAACACCTGCACACAAATAACAACTTCTCGCAACCCGACATGTAAAAGGGGTTGTCAATCCCTTTCGAGTAGCGGCGCACCAGATGGGCAAATGGACGTGAGATAAAATTGTAGTAGATTGATAGATCGAACGCCAAAGAAAATAAATAAGAA
The DNA here is from genome assembly GCA_036873465.1 of Thinopyrum obtusiflorum. Taxonomy (NCBI): domain Eukaryota; kingdom Viridiplantae; phylum Streptophyta; class Magnoliopsida; order Poales; family Poaceae; genus Thinopyrum; species Thinopyrum obtusiflorum. The sequence goes on from JAAAWM010011194.1 coordinate 8,795, forward strand.
TAAAACACAGCAATGTTCTTTTGTATTTCTAGTTTAATAGATCTGAAAATAAAAGCAAAGGAATATAGACCGCAAAGGCAAATAATATGAGAAAGAGACCCGGGGGCCGTAGGTTTCGGGGGGGGGGGGGGGGGGGGGGGGGGGGGGGGGGGGGGGGGGGGGGGGGGGGGGGGGGGGGGGGGGGGGGGGGGGGGGGGGGGGGGGGGGGGGGGGGGGGGGGGGGGGGGGGGGGGGGGGGGGGGGGGGGGGGGGGGGGGGGGGGGGGGGGGGGGGGGGGGGGGGGGGGGGGGGGGGGGGGGGGGGGGGGGGGGGGGGGGGGGGGGGGGGGGGGGGGGGGGGGGGGGGGGGGGGGGGGGGGGGGGGGGGGGGGGGGGGGGGGGGGGGGGGGGGGGGGGGGGGGGGGGGGGGGGGGGGGGGGGGGGGGGGGGGGGGGGGGGGGGGGGGGGGGGGGGGGGGGGGGGGGGGGGGGGGGGGGGGGGGGGGGGGGGGGGGGGGGGGGGGGGGGGGGGGGGGGGGGGGGGGGGGGGGGGGGGGGGGGGGGGGGGGGGGGGGGGGGGGGGGGGGGGGGGGGGGGGGGGGGGGGGGGGGGGGGGGGGGGGGGGGGGGGGGGGGGGGGGGGGGGGGGGGGGGGGGGGGGGGGGGGGGGGGGGGGGGGGGGGGGGGGGGGGGGGGGGGGGGGGGGGGGGGGGGGGGGGGGGGGGGGGGGGGGGGGGGGGGGGGGGGGGGGGGGGGGGGGGGGGGGGGGGGGGGGGGGGGGGGGGGGGGGGGGGGGGGGGGGGGGGGGGGGGGGGGGGGGGGGGGGGGGGGGGGGGGGGGGGGGGGGGGGGGGGGGGGGGGGGGGGGGGGGGGGGGGGGGGGGGGGGGGGGGGGGGGGGGGGGGGGGGGGGGGGGGGGGGGGGGGGGGGGGGGGGGGGGGGGGGGGGGGGGGGGGGGGGGGGGGGGGGGGGGGGGGGGGGGGGGGGGGGGGGGGGGGGGGGGGGGGGGGGGGGGGGGGGGGGGGGGGGGGGGGGGGGGGGGGGGGGGGGGGGGGGGGGGGGGGGGGGGGGGGGGGGGGGGGGGGGGGGGGGGGGGGGGGGGGGGGGGGGGGGGGGGGGGGGGGGGGGGGGGGGGGGGGGGGGGGGGGGGGGGGGGGGGGGGGGGGGGGGGGGGGGGGGGGGGGGGGGGGGGGGGGGGGGGGGGGGGGGGGGGGGGGGGGGGGGGGGGGGGGGGGGGGGGGGGGGGGGGGGGGGGGGGGGGGGGGGGGGGGGGGGGGGGGGGGGGGGGGGGGGGGGGGGGGGGGGGGGGGGGGGGGGGGGGGGGGGGGGGGGGGGGGGGGGGGGGGGGGGGGGGGGGGGGGGGGGGGGGGGGGGGGGGGGGGGGGGGGGGGGGGGGGGGGGGGGGGGGGGGGGGGGGGGGGGGGGGGGGGGGGGGGGGGGGGGGGGGGGGGGGGGGGGGGGGGGGGGGGGGGGGGGGGGGGGGGGGGGGGGGGGGGGGGGGGGGGGGGGGGGGGGGGGGGGGGGGGGGGGGGGGGGGGGGGGGGGGGGGGGGGGGGGGGGGGGGGGGGGGGGGGGGGGGGGGGGGGGGGGGGGGGGGGGGGGGGGGGGGGGGGGGGGGGGGGGGGGGGGGGGGGGGGGGGGGGGGGGGGGGGGGGGGGGGGGGGGGGGGGGGGGGGGGGGGGGGGGGGGGGGGGGGGGGGGGGGGGGGGGGGGGGGGGGGGGGGGGGGGGGGGGGGGGGGGGGGGGGGGGGGGGGGGGGGGGGGGGGGGGGGGGGGGGGGGGGGGGGGGGGGGGGGGGGGGGGGGGGGGGGGGGGGGGGGGGGGGGGGGGGGGGGGGGGGGGGGGGGGGGGGGGGGGGGGGGGGGGGGGGGGGGGGGGGGGGGGGGGGGGGGGGGGGGGGGGGGGGGGGGGGGGGGGGGGGGGGGGGGGGGGGGGGGGGGGGGGGGGGGGGGGGGGGGGGGGGGGGGGGGGGGGGGGGGGGGGGGGGGGGGGGGGGGGGGGGGGGGGGGGGGGGGGGGGGGGGGGGGGGGGGGGGGGGGGGGGGGGGGGGGGGGGGGGGGGGGGGGGGGGGGGGGGGGGGGGGGGGGGGGGGGGGGGGGGGGGGGGGGGGGGGGGGGGGGGGGGGGGGGGGGGGGGGGGGGGGGGGGGGGGGGGGGGGGGGGGGGGGGGGGGGGGGGGGGGGGGGGGGGGGGGGGGGGGGGGGGGGGGGGGGGGGGGGGGGGGGGGGGGGGGGATACTCAAGTACGATCATATTGCCTCCCCGGCAACGGCGCCAGAAATTCCTTTTGATGCGGCTTGAAGCTACGTCGGTATTTCCCCAAAGAGGAAGGGATGATGCAGCACATCAGCGGTAGGTATTTCCCTCTGATGTGAAACCAAGGTTATCGAACCAGTAGGAGAACCAAGCAAAACAACGTAAACAACACCTTCACACAAATAACAACTTCTCGCAACCCGACGTGTAAAAGGGGTTGTCAATCCCTTTCGGGTAGCGGCGCCCCAGATGGGCAAACGGACATGAGATAAAATTGTAGTAGTTTGATAGATTGAACGCCAAATGAAGTAAATAAGAATAAAATGCAGCAAGGTATTTTTGTATTTTTGGTTTAATAGATCTGAAAATAAAAGCAAAGGAACACTACAGGAATCAGGAACTTTGCCGTCTGCCATGGCGGACGGCAAAGGCATGCCTGGCGGACAGCAAAGGCCTTTGCCGTCCGCCAGCAGACGGCAACAGGTCTGGCTGAACGAGCTACGACAAAGGCATCTTTGCCGTCTGCTGGCGGACGGCAAAGATGAAATGGTCTTTGCCGTCCGCTAGCAGACGGCAAAGGACCTGGATGGCAGACGTGTCAGCTACAGGCCATTAGTGGGTTAACGACGTGCTTTGCCGTCCGCTGGCAGACGGCAAAGACCTTTGCATATTTGCCGTCTGCCAGCGGATGACATAGCAGTCCATGTGGCAGCACCTGGGGGGCTGGTCTATTTGATTTCTTTGCCATCCGCTGGCTGACGGCAAAGATGCAAAGGTCTTTGCCGTCTGCCAGCAAACGACAAAGCATCCAAATAGCCAGCCTATTGCCCCAGGTTGCACAGGTAGCTGACACGTGGCATATTTGCCGTCTGCTGGCTGATGGCAAAGAGCCTGTATAGCGCCTATTTTTTCTGATTTTTCTTAAATTCATTCAATTTCACAGATATATATAGACACACACACATATGAAAATACTTTCAACAAGCATACCAACACATATACATACCAACACATATACATACCAACACATATACATACCAAATCATATCCCTGCCATATGGATATGATCATCCAACACATATACATAGCAAATCAAAAGTCCATATGCAACATATATAGCTAGCCAACATATCCAACAACAAGCATACAATGGTTTCATCCATACATACATATATAGGTATCAAGTTTCATATTGTTCATCCTACAAAATCAAAACAAGAAGGAAGCATAAAGAGAAGAGTAGACTCCATCAACGCAAGCTTCCTCATCTAAAACAAATCTGCAAATTGGGAAAGAAGAAAGTTAGAAGAAGAAGAAGACTAGTTAGAAGAAGAAGAAGAAGAAGATTTTTTTCTTCTCTTTCTTTTTCTCCTCTCCTCGTCTTTATCTTCTTCTTCTTCTAACTAAGGTAGGTAAAAATGCCATTTTATTGCTAAGCTAGGTAAAAATGCTACGTGTAGGTCATTTTAGAGCTAAGCTAGGTAAATAGGTCATTTTGGAGCTTAGTAAGGTTATTATGTCATTTTCAAGGAAAATAAGCTAAGTCTATATCATTTTGGAGGTAACAAAGATTATCATGCCATTTTTGACCTAAGTATGCTAAGTATGTAATAAATGAACTGAAGAAGCTAAGTATAGCTCATTTTTTATCTAACTTAGGTAATTATGCCATTTAGGAGGAAAATAAGCTAAGTATCCATTTGTAAAGCAAAACACTAGAGAAAACTTACCCTCATCACAACAAATGTGATGAAGATCGCAACTCTATACCTAATAATAAAGGACAGAGACTTTCATAGTTCTCCATAAGTCATTCATTTATATCCGTTGATTTTATGTTAACGATAAAAATTGACGATTGAGATTAAAACTAGATCTACACAACGTTATGTAAAATAAAAGACAAGTATAGAACCTATAGTTTCATCATTGACACGTCCATAGAGAGTCCCTTCTTTTTTTAGAGTATGAGAGTCCAACCTCAACACAAACACATTAGTTTCTTTCTTGTTTTGAAAATAACATACATTTCAGATTAAAGTATGGATTTTTTTATCCATGTTTTTTCATCCTATTATGATTTCTCCTAAGCCAGCCACGTGTGTGTTCGAATTATTAATAAACAAAGGAAAAAAAATAAAGCCCTCACGCAAGGACTCGATCGTTGGTCTCCTGTGTGGAGTCTCGGTCTTCCAACCAGTTCACTAAGAGTGTGGCCCTGTTCATGGAGGGCGCCCGGTCCCTTTTGACCCGAGCGGCCGTGTGTGTGTAAATTAGACAAAGAAACAAAAATAAGAACGCTGGGATTCAATCCCTGACCTGAGTGGATGCTTGCACTGGCCTGTGATAAGGGCGCTTGGTTCATTTTGAAACATAAGACGATTCTTCCTGTGGCACAAGGATGTGGTGAGTTGAGGTCTTTTCGGTGAACAAATCAGCTGTAGTATGCCGTGAGCATGCAAAATAGGGTGCGGTGGCGGCACGGGCATGCAGAGCAGCTGCAGCCGTCGCGTGTGCAGTGATATATGCCCAAGGCCCGTCAAGGCAGCGTATAACAATCCTATAATCAATATTTTCATATTTGTTGACCCATTAAATAGTCCCATCTTGCTATCTTACACACTATTTTCACTGGTTTATGCATAATTAAGCCAATCATTAAGAAGGTTAGAGCAATCAGGCAGCCCTGTTGGTTTAAAAAAGGGGATTTATGACATGCATGATAAAGGATTGTGTTAACTCCTTGGATCAATCAAAGGAAAAAACGAAAAAAATCACAAGGTGACTTAAAGGATGATGCACACGAAATGCCATTATGATCACTGAGAAGGTTGGAGCAATGAGCCGTTGGTTTAAAAAAATGGGATTCATGACATGCAAGATAAAGGTTGTTAAATTCTTGGATAATCAAAGGAAAAAACATAAGGTGACCTAGAGGATGATGACGAGTTAAGTAGCGGCGAAGATGACATAGAACATACGAACTGACCCTATATATCGCGCTGTCGCTCCAGGGACCGGAGGAACTCATGATTTCCAGGCTCGGTCACACTCATGAAGCTCGTAATAATGGACGAGCAACGCTCCAAGGTGCTCGGAAAAGGTCGTGCCACCGGAGGATCCAAAGTCCCGTTGCAACGCACGGGTAAATGTGCTAGTAAGGTAACAATTGATCCAACGGCATAATGATACCAAGCCTCATTATCAATGGCATATTTTCTAATCTTCTTAAGCTTCAGGTGCATTGCATCCATCTTCAAGCGCATTGCATTCATCTTCATCTTGTGATCATCGACGACATCGGCAACATACAACTCCAATGTCATCTTCTCTTCTTCAATTCTTTTGATTTTTTCTTTCAAATACTCATTTTCTTTTTCAACTAAATTTAACTTCTCGACAAGAGGGTCGGTTTCAAATTCCGGTTCACATACCTCCTAGATTAAAATATCTCTATGTCAACTTGATGGCCATAATTGTCATAAATGCGAAATGCAACAAATAGTTATGAAAGAGAATTTACCACATCCGAATCATAAAGCGGGCGAGGGCCGACGGGGACGGACATCAAGACCATGGCACTATGTATAAGAAACAATCATACAAAGTAAGAAAATTATACAAGTAACTATATAAATCATACAATCATACAGGTAACTATATAAATCAAGTACAACATAAAAAATTGAATACCTAATAATAATCTAGATCGTCGGGTTCAATAAATGCTATGGGATCAATAAATGCATCATCATCATCACTATCGGTAATGACGTGCTCATCATCATCATTAATAAATGCATCATCATGTGGAAGGCCACCTTTACGTAATCGGTCAAGCATTGACAGGTCATCCGCAACAGTAACCTCTTCTAGTTCAGGCTCTTCTTGTTCCGGCTCAGGGGTGAAGTCGGGTTCACTGTCGATGTCTACTTCAATGTTCTGGGGTGAAGTAGAGCGGTTCTTGAAATGTTTTTTGGAAAGACGTGTTTCTTGGAAGAATTCTCCTTCATATGTGTCTGGGTTAATGTGAGGTTCATAATCCTCTTCATTGGGGGGAGATGGTCTAACACGTGGCGACACTTCATAAACGACATCCCAACCATTGATATTTGGATCACTTTTACAGGTCCACGGTAGATAGAAAACTTGGGTTGCCTGTTGAGCCATAATATAGACACCGGGAACATCCAAATGGGTGTTTGGTTTGATTTCCACTAGCCCTAAGTGTTCATGAGTCCTTCTAGTCTCCTTCGGCTGGAACCGATAACATTTGAAGACTACGACGTTTGGTGGGTTTGCACCATAGAATTGAAGTTCATAAATTGCTTCAACTCTTCCATAATACTCGGTATCTCCTTCGCCGATAGCAGAGACACAACAATTTGTAGACTTTCGGTCGGCCATAGATAGCTCTTTGCCATAGGTACGAAAGTGATACACGTTGATGTCGTATTTGTCAAATGAACGGACCTTAAAGTCAAAACCATTAGCGACTTGTCTCAATTCGGCGTCCATTAACTCTGAATTAGCCTACTAGTTTAATACGAAAGGGATTGTTGCATTAGCCACAAATTAGATGAAGAAATGAAATGGTCTAATGGAAATTACCATTTGTTTGAACCAAGAGATGAAACCGGGATAGCCGCCTCCATGCTTTGCCAGAAGCTCATACTCTTCGACGGAATCATTTTGGATCACCGCCCCATACGAGAATTTGGTGACATATCGACTGTATCAAATTTATCCGGGAATAAGAGCAGTTTAAAGGAATTAGAAGTTGCGAAACAATGTACTGAGAACTTACTCGATGTACGGCCGCACTTCTGTTAGGTTGGTGAAGATATACAACGAAATGATCTGCCATTCTTCGAAATCCAGCATTAAGGAATTAGAAGCACCGGCTGGTGCGAGATCCCCTTTGAATAGGCTGAGGTTGGATCCACCCTTTTTAGGGTCGTCAACATTGTACCGAGGCTTCGGATTATGCAAATGACAATTTTTGGCTTCGTAGTGTGCTGTCACGAAGTTTGCCGCCTCCTCAGTAATGAATGCCCCAGCCATGGATGCTTCAATTCTACATTTATTTTCACATTTTGCTCGTAGCGTCTTCTGCATCCTCTCAGTGGCGTACCACCAACGATTTTGCACGCCCCCCCCCCCAATCTTGCCTCGGTTGGGAGATGCAAAATCAAGTGCTGCATTGGATTAAAGAAGCCCGGCGAAAGGATCTTCTCTAACTTGCAGATCAACTCCGGCGCCAACTCTTCCATTTCTTCTAGCAGGCCAGGCGATAGTTCTTTTGCACAAAGAACACGAAAGAAATAGCTCATCTCTACCAGTACTGGCCATTCATCCTCAGGGATGAAGCCACGCAACATCACCGGCATTACCCGCTCAATCCATATGTGCCTATCATGACTCTTGAGACCAAATATCTTCAATTTATCAAGACTCGCTCCCCTCTTTAGATTCGCTGCATACCCATCAGGGAACATCAACTGCTGTTGCACGCACAAGATAATTTCCCTCATAGCTGGCCCTCCAAGATAGAACCATGCCTTTGGCTTCATCCAGTTCTGCTTTCCTTTCGTTTCTTTCATGTTTTGTAATGGCCTATCACATAGTGCCTCCAGATCGACTCAGCCTTAGTATTATCCTTTGACTTCCCATCTATGCCGAACAATGTACCAAAATGTGCCTCGGCGATATTCTTCTCAGTGTGCATCATGCCGATGTCGTGTGGGCAAAGGAGGTCTTTGAAATAAGGCAGATCCCACAAACATAGCAATTTTTTTCCGTCGACCTAACTAAATATTTACAACAGGACGAGCGGGTTAGGGGGTTCCTTGGCGTCAATGGAACCCTAAATAGCAAGTATCATCGATGCGAGATACATGTGGCGCTCGGCGTTGAACACTAGATCCACATCCCACAAGTGAAGCCGGCGCCCCGCGTCCCGCAACAATAGTTTTGGTGGCCGATGACGGTTGAACACCTTGGCGAATTTGTCTGGTAGCCTTTGCGATGATGATTAAAGCCAAGTTTTGAAAGTTCAAACAACCAAACCGACTTGAGTCAGTTTGGGTGTTTCAAGTTTCAACACTTGCCTTTTAATCGTCATGGCAGAGGCTGCCAGACAAATTCGCAATGGTGTTCGACCGCCATCGACACCGAGAACTGTTGCTGTGGGACGCCGGACATCGGCGTCACTTGTGGGATGTGGATGTAGTGTTCGACACCGACAGCCACATGTATCTCGCACCGAGATACTTGCTATTTAGGGTTCCATCGACACCGAGGAACCCCCTAACCCGCTCGACCCGGTTTCGTCGGTGATGCATCCCTAATCTTCTTCTTCCTCCTCCTCCTCTTCTTCTTCCTCCTTTTCTTCTTCTTCCTCTTCTTCTTTTTTTTCATCTTTCTTCTTTCTTCTTAACCAAAACTAAACCTAATAAACTTAACCTAAACTAAACTAAATCTAAACCTAAAAAATAGAAGCAAAACCTAAACTAAACCAAGCCTAAATTAAACTAAACCTAATTAAACTAAATCTAAAAAAAGAAAAAAAAGAAAAAGAGAGATGTCTCACCTTCAGGCGTGGCAGGGGGTGCCGGATGGAGAAGGGGGGCCGGGGCGGGGCGCCGGGTCGGCCGGGGCGCCTCGGGGCGGCGGGGCGGGGCGCCGGGGCGGGGCGGCGTGGCGGGGCGGCCAGGGCAGCGGAGCGGGGCGGCCAGGCAGGGCGGTGGAGCGGCGGGGGCGGCTCGGAGCGGTGTGATGAGGGAGGGAAAGAGAGGAGAGAGAGAGAGGGACGTGGGGCTGGCGGCTTTTTAGTTTAGGTCACAGCTCTTTGTCGTCTGCTAGCGGACGGCAAAGAGCCTAGCTAACGGACGTTAGTTGGCCATTTTCTTTGCCGTCCGCTAGCCGACGACAAAGATTCTTTGCCGTCCGCTAGCTCACGTCAAAGAAAGTGGCCGTTAGGAGGCCCTCGCTGGTACGCCACCCTCCCTCTTTGCCGTCCGCTAGCGGACGACAAAGCTTCTATGCCGTCAGCTAGCGGATGGCAAAGAGCTGGCTGACGGCAAACACCATCTTTGCCGTCTGCTCTTTCTTTGCTGTCAGCTTTCTGTATGCTGATGGCAAAGACCTCCTTTGCTGTGAGCTAGCTGACGACAAAGAACTGGCTGACGGCAAAGATCCTGATTCCAGTAGTGGAAAATAGATCGCAAAGGCAAATAATATGAGAAAGAGACCCGGGGGCCGTAGGTTTCACTAGTGGCTTCTCTCGAGAAAAATAGCAAACGGTGGGTGAACAAATTACTGTTGGGCAATTGATAGAACTTCAAATAATCATGACGATATCCAGGCAATGATCATTATATAGGCATCACGTCCAAGATTACTAGACCGACTCCTGCCTGCATCTACTACTATTACTCCACACATCGACCGCTATCCAGCATGCATCTAGTGTATTAAGTTCATGGAGAAACGGAGTAATGCAATAAGAACGATGACATGATGTAGACAAGATCTATCTATGTAGAGATAGATCCCATCGTTTTATCCTTAGTAGCAACGATACATACGTGTCGGTTCCCTTTCTGTCACTGGGATCAAGCACCGTAAGATTGAACCCACTACAAAGCACCTCTTCCCATTGCAAGATAAATAGATCAAGTTGGCCAAACAAAACCCAAATATCAGAGAAGAAATACGAGGCTATAAGCAATCATGCATAAAAGAGATCAAAGAAACTCAAATACTTTCATGGATATAAAAAGATAGATCTAATCATAAACTAAAAGTTCATCGATCCCAACAAATACACCGCAAAAAGAGTTACATCATATGGATCTCCAAGAGACCATTGTATTGAGAATTCAGCGAGAGAGAGGAAGCCATCTAGCTACTAACTACGGACCCGAAGGTCTACAAATAACTACTCACGCATCATCGAAGAGGCACCAATGGAGGTGGTGAACCCCATCCGAGATGGTGTCTAGATTGGATCTGGTGGTTCTGGACTCTGCGGCGGCTGGATCAATATTTCGTCGACTCCCCTAGGGTTTTGGGAATATTGGGGTATTTATAGAGCAAAGAGGCGGCCGGGGGGCACCCGAGGTGGGCACAACCCACCAGGGCGCGCCTGGGCCTCGCCCTGGTGGGTTGTGCTCTCCTCGGAGCACCCCCCAGGCGCAGCCAGGGCCATTATGTGTCTTCTGGTAAAAAAAATCTCCATAAAGTTTCGTTGCGTTTGGACTCCGTTTGGTATTGATTTCCTGCGATGTAAAGAACATGCAGGAAATAGCAACTGACACTTGGCACTATGTCAATAGGTTAGTACCAAAAAATAATATAAAATGACTATAAAATGATTATAAAACATCCAAGATTGATAATATAACAGCATGGAAGAATAAAAAATTATAGATATGTTGGAGATGTATCACATACCCCCCGATACTAGCCATAGATGCATCAAAATAAGCAAACAACACGCGAAAAACAGAATCTGTCAAAAATAGAACAATCTGTAGTAATCTAGATAGTTCGCATACTTCTGTAACTCCAAAAATCCTGAAAAATTAGGAAGGCCTAAAAAATTTGTATATCAATCTACTGTAAAAAATTCAGAATTGTTCCACGCTCCTGTGATTTAAAAAAATTCTGGGACTGAGTGCATAAGTTTCTGTTTTTTTCAGCAAGATCAAATCAACTATTACCGTAAGCTATCCCAAAGGTCTTGCTTGGCACAAACACTAATTAAAACACAAAACCACATCTAACCAGAGGCTGTATGAAATATTTAATGCAAAACAGAACCTAAAAAGTAAAAATAAGAAATAAAATTGGGTTGCCTCCCAACAAGCGCTATTGTTATAACACCCTTAGCTAGGCATTGGTAATTTTAATGATGCTCACATTAAAGACAAGAATTGAAGCACAAAGAGAGCATCATATATCATGTGAAAAACACATCTAAGTCTAACATACTTCCTATGCATAGGCATCTTATAGGCAAACAAATTATCATAGCAAGCAAAAACTGGCATATGCAAGGAAGAGAAAAGGAACAATAGCAATCTCAACATAACGAGAGGCAATTTAGCAACATGAGAATTTCTACAACCTTATTTCCCTCTCTCATAATAATTAACTGTAGGATCATAGTCAAATTCAATAATATAGATATCACATAAAATTTTCTCTTTATGATCCTCATGCATGCAAAGTTGACACTCTTCCAAAATAGTGGGATCAACATAAGATAAAGTCATGACCTCTCCAAACCCACTTTTATCAAAAATTTCATAAGATTGATCAATCTCCAAAGTAGTGGGATCTAAAGTTGACACTCTTCCAAACCCACTTTCAGTATTATTGTAAACATTATTATCAATCTCATATTCATCATGGGGCTTAAATAAATTTTCAAGATTATAAGAAGAATCACCCCAATCATGATCATTGCAACAAGTAGTAGACATGGCAAAATTAGCATCCCCAATATTAGGGTTTTGCATATCATTAACATAATTGACATTAATAGAATTTATAATAACATCATTGCAATCATATTTTTTATTCAAAGATCTATCGTGAATCACTTCATAAAGCACTTCATCACAATTTTTAGATTAACGAATTTCAAGCAAAACTTCATAAAGATAATCTAGTGCACAAAACTCACTAGCAATTGGTTCATCATAATTGGATCTCTTAAAAAAATTAGCAAGTGGATGAGGATCCATATCAATAGATTTTTAGCAAGCGAAGATGCAAGCAAATAGAAGGCACATGGCAACACAAGCAAAGATAGCAAACGAGCAAAAAGGCATACAGAAAGAAGGGCGAAGAAAAGGCGAATCTTTTCGAAAATCATTTTAGAAGTGGGGGAGAGGAAAATGAGAGGTGGCAAATAATGTAATGCGAGGGATGAGAGTTTATGATGGGTACTTGGTATGTCTCAGCTTGGCGTAGATCTCCTCGGCAACGGCGCCAGAAATTCTTCCTACTACCTCTTGAGCTTGCGTTGGTTTTTTCGTTGAAGAGGAAAGGGTGATGCACCAAAGTAGAGTAAGTATTTCCCTCAGTTTTGAGAACCAATGTATCAATCCAGTAGGAGACAACGCACAAGCCACCGAATACCTGCACAAACAAACACCAACTTGCACCCAACGCGATAAAGGGGTTGTCAATCCCTTCACGGTTATTTGCAAAGTGAGATCTGATGTAGATGGATAAACGGTCAAGTGATATTTTTGGTATTTTTTGTTTATGGAACGGAAAGTAAAAGATTGCAAAGAAAGTAAATAGGAAACTAAAATTGTAGATCGGAAACTTATAGGATGGAAAATAGACCCGGGGGCCATAGGTTTCACTAGAGGCTTCTCCCAAGATAGGAATTATTACGGTGGGTGAAGAAATTATTGCCGAGCAATTGATAGAAAAGCACAAAGTTATGACGATATCTAAGGCAATGATCATGAATATAGGCATCACGTTTCTGTCAAGTAGACCGAAACGATTCTGCATCTACTACTATTACTCCACACATCGACCGACTCCTGCTTGCATCTAGAGTATTAAGTTCATAAGAACAGAGTAATGCATTAAGTAAGATGACATGATGTAGCGGGATTAACTCAAGCAATATGATGAAAACCCCATCTTCTTATCCTCGATGGCAACAATACAAAACGTGCCTTGCTGCCCCTACTATCACTGTGAACCAATGTATCAATCCAGTAGGAGACAACGCACAAGCCACCGAATACCTGCACAAACAAACACCAACTTGCACCCAACGCGATAAAGGGGTTGTCAATCCCTTCACGGTTATTTACAAAGTGAGATCTGATATAGATGGATAAACGGTAAAGTAATATTTTTGGTATTTTTGGTTTATGGAATGGAAAGTAAAAGATTGCAAAGAAATTAAATAGGAAACTAAAATTGTAGATCGGAAACTTATATGATGGAAAGTAGACCCGGGGGCCATAGGTTTCACTAGAGGCTTCTCTCAAGATAGAAAATATTATGGTGGGTGAACAAATTACAGCCGAGCAATTGATAGAAAAGCGCAAGTTATGACGATATCTAAGGCAATGATCATGAATATAGGCATCACGTCTGTATCAAGTAGACCGACTCCTGCCTGCATCTACTACTATTACTCCACACATCGACCGACTCATGCCTGCATCTAGAGTATTAAGTTCATAAAAACAGAGTAACGCATTAAGTAAGATGACATGATGTAGCGGGATAAACTCAAGCAATATGATGAAAACCCCATCTTTTTATCCTCGATGGCAACAATACAAAACGTGTCGGTTCCCCTTCTGTCACTAGGATCGAGCACCGCAAGATTGAACCTAAGGCTAAGCACTTCTCCCATTGCAAGAAAAACCAATCTAGTTGGCCAAACCAAATCGACAGTTTGAAGAGACTTGCAAAGATATCAAATCATGCATATAAGAATTCAGAGGAGATTCAAATAATATTCATAGATAAGCTGGTCATAAATCCACAATTCATCGGATCTCGGCAAACACACCACAAAAAAGTATTACATCGAATAGATCTCCAAGAACATCGAGGAGAACTTTGTATTGAGAATCAAAGAGAGAGAAGAAGCCATCTAGCTACTAGCTATGGACCCGTGGGTCTGTGGTAAACTACTCACGCTTCATCGGAGAGGCAATGGTGTTGATGTAGAAGCCCTCCGTGATCGAATCCCCCTCTGGCAGGACACCGAAAAAGGACCCTAGATGGGATCTCACGGGTACAGAAGGTTGCGGCGGTGGAAAAGTGGTTTCGTGGCTCCCCTGGTAGGTTTTTTGGGATATTTGAGAATATATAGGCGGAAGAAATAGGTCGGTGGAGTCACGAGGGGCCCACAAGGGTGGGGGGCGCACCCTATCCCCCTGGGCGCGCCTCCCGACCTTGTGGCCGCGTCGTGGCTTTCCCGACGTGCACTCCAAGCCCTCTGGATGTCTTCTGGTCCAAAAAAATTATCGTGAAAGTTTCATTCCGTTTGGACTCCGTTTGGTATTCCTTTTCTGCGAAACTCTAAAACAAGGAAAAAACAGGAACTGGCACTGGGCTCTAGATTAATAGGTTAGTCCCAAAAATCATATAAAATAGCATATTAATGCATATAAAACATCCAAAACAGATAATATAATAGCATGGAACAATATAATAGATATGTCTCCAACGTATCTATTATTTTTGATTGTTCCATGCTATTATATTATATGTTTTGGATGTTTTATATGCATTGATATGCTATTTTATATTATTTTTGGGACTAACCTATTAACTTAGAGCCCAGTGCCAGTTTCTGTTTTTTCCTTGTTTTTGATCTTTGCAGAGAAGGAATACCAAACGGAGTCCAAACGGAACAAAATTTCACGATGTTTTTTCTTGGACCAGAAGACACCCAAGAGACTTGGAGTTCAAGTGAGAAGAGCCACGAGGCGGCGGCAAGGGTGGAGGGCGTGCCCAGGGGGGTAGGGCGCGCCCCCTAGATTGTGGGCCCCACATGACCCCCCTGACCTAGTTCTTCCTCCTATATATTCACTTATATTCTCAAACCACCAGAAGCATCCACGAAAACACTTTTCCACCGCCGAAAACTTCTATTCCCGTGAGATCCCATCTTGGGGCCTTCTCCGGCATCCTGCCGGAGGGGGATTCGATCACGGAGGGCATCTACATCGACCCGATTGCCCTTCCGATGAAGCGTGAGTAGTTTACCTCAGACCTACGGGTCCATAGCTAGTAGCTAGATGGCTTCTTCTCTCTATTTGATTCTCAATACCATGTTCTCCTCGATGTTCTTGGAGATCTATCTGATGTAATCTTCTTTTGCGGTGTGTTTGTCGAGATCCGATGAATTGTGGATTTATGATCAGCTTATCTATGAATATTATTTGAATCTTCTCTGAATTCTTATATGCGTGATTTGATATCTTTGTATTTCTATTTGAATTATCGGTTTGGTTTGGCCAACTAGATTGGTTTTTCTTGCAATGGGGGAGGTGCTTAGCTTTGGGTTCAATCTTGCGTGATTTCACCCAGTGACAAAGTAGGGGTAGCGAGACAATATTGAATTGTTGCCATCGAGGATAAAAATATGGGGTTTACATCATATTGCATGAGTTTATTCCTCTACATCATGTCATCTTACTTAAGGCATTACTCCGTTCTTTATGAACTTAATACTCTAGATGCATGCTGGATAGCGGTCGATGTGTGGAGTAATAGTAGTAGATGCAGGCAGGAGTCGGTCTGCTTGACACGGACGTGATGCCTATATTTCATAATCATTGCCTTGGATATCATCA
Organism: Thinopyrum obtusiflorum; assembly: GCA_036873465.1. Classification (NCBI taxonomy): domain Eukaryota; kingdom Viridiplantae; phylum Streptophyta; class Magnoliopsida; order Poales; family Poaceae; genus Thinopyrum; species Thinopyrum obtusiflorum. The sequence goes on from JAAAWM010011194.1 coordinate 24,382, forward strand.
TAACTTTGCGCTTTTCTATCAATTGCTCGACAGTAATTTGTTCACCCATCGTATTATTTGCCTTCAAGAAAGAAGCCTCTAGTGAAACCTATGGCCCCCGGGTCTATTTTCCATCATATTAGTTTTTGATCTACTATTTTGCAATCTTTTACTTTCAGATCTATAAACCAAAAACCCAAGAATATTTTATCTTTTGTTTAGTTTTATTTATCTATCTCTATCAGATCTCACTTTTGCAAGTGATCGTGAAGGGATTGACAACCCCTTTATCGCGTTGTGTGCAAGTGTTTTATTGTTTGTGCAGGTATTGGTGATTTGCGCGTTCTTCTCCTACTGGATTGATACCTTGGTTCTTAGCCGAGGGAAATACTTATCTCTACTTTGTTGCATCACCTTTTCCTCTTCAAGGGAAAAACCAACGCAAGCTCAAGAAGTAGCAGGAAGAATTTCTGGCGCCGTTGCCGGGGAGATCTACGCCAAGAGTCAAGATCTACATCAAGCCTACCAAGTACCCATTATAAAACTATCATCTCTTGCATTACATTATTCGACATTCACCTCTCATTTTGCCTCTCCCCCACTTCTAAAGCGATTTACGAAAAGACTTGCCTTTTTATTCGCCCTTCTTTCGTTCGTCTTTTTCGTTTGCCCTTATGTCTTACTTGGATTGTTTGCTTGTTTGCTTGGTACAATTGTGTGTTTATTGAAAATCAGTTTATGGATCCACTTAAAATTTTCAACTTGGATCATCTTCGATCAATATGTGCTCGTGCTGAAACCCCAACTAGTTTGGTTGAGGGAAAATCTTTAGATGAGCATGCTCATTTTGTGTGTCACCGTTTGTCTGAAAAAGGGAGACTCTTATGGAATCAAATAAATTGTTTGCTATGTTATGCTTGGAATCTTTATGAACTTTGTGATTTTACTTGTTGCTCTAAGAACCCTAAAAAACACATTCCCTACCTATGTGAGTTTAATGACAATGAAATCTTATCTTCTTATGAAAAGAGTGTTTACAGTTACTATGATATCGAACAAATTGAAGAATTTGTTGCTTTTAAGGGTGCTTATGAAGTTGCTTCTTTGATTGAAAAGTATGATATTACTCTCTACAAATCTGAAAATTTTGACATACTTAAATATTGCTATGAAAACTATGCTCATAATGCCTATGTCAAAGAATTTATTGAGAGAATGACTGTTGCTTTGGAAGAAAATAATGATATGCATGAATCTATAGATAGTTATGATTCCGATGATTTGATTGAAATATCCCTTGATGAACATGATGCTTGCTATTCTTATGGCCATGATGCCAATATTTATGATGAATTTGCTATAGTTCCTTATGTTAAACATGAGATTATTGCTATTGCACCCATACTTGATAGTTTCTTGAATCAAAAGCATGATTGCAATGATGTTATTATAAATTCTATTAATGTCAATTATGCTAATAATATGCAAAACCCCAAGCTTGGGGATGCTAGTTTTGCTATGTCCACTACTTATTGCAATGATCATGATTGGGGTGATTCTTCTTATGATCTTGAAAAATTATTTAAGCCTCATGATGAATATGATAATAGCGTTTGCAATAATATTGAAAGTGGGTCTGGAAGAGTGTCAACTTTAGGAAATAATGATCCCACTACTTAGGAGTTTGATCAATCTTATGGAACTTTTGATAAAAGTGGGCTTGGAGATGTCATGACTTTATTTGATGATAATCCCACTATTTTGGAAGAGTGTCAACTTTGCATGCATGTGGATCATGAAGAGAAAAATTTATGTGATAGCTACATTGTTGAATTTGATTATGATCCTACATGTAATTATTATGAGAGAGGAAAATATGCTTGTAGAAATTTTCATGTTACAAATTACCTCTTGTTATGTTTAGATTGCTATTGTATCTTTCTTCTTCCTTGCATATGGTAGTTTTTGCTTATCTTGATAATTGGTTTGCTTATAAAATACCTATGCATAGGAAGCATGTTAGACTTAAACTTGTTTGTCACATGTTTTATGATGCTCTCTTTGTGTTTCAATTGCTATCTTTCATGTGAGCATCATTAAAATTATCAATGCCTAGCTAAAAGGCTTTAAAGAAAAGCGCTTGTTGGGAGACAACCCAATATATTTACTTCCTGTTTTGCAATAAAAAATTCATCTAGCCTCTGGTTAGATGTGTTTTTGTGTTTTAATTAGTGTTTGTGCCAACTAAGACCTTTGGGATAGCTTACGGTGATAGTTGATTTGATCTTGCTGAAAAACAGAAACTTTTGTGCCCAGTAATATAATTCTCATTTTTAACAGAAGCACGATAAAATACTGATTCTTTTTGCAGAAGATTGATATACAAATTACCTCTATTGTCCTAATTTTTCAGAATTTGTAGAGTTACAGAATTATTCGAAGTATTCAGATTGCTACAGACTGTTCTGTTTTTGACAGATTATGTTTTCTATGTGTTGTTTGCTTATTTTGATGAATCTATGGGTAGCATCGAGGGGTATGAACCATGGAGAAGTTGGAATACAGTAGATATTAAACCAATATAAATAAATAATGAGTTCACAACAGTACCAAAAGTGGTGATTTTATTTTCTTATACTAACGGATCTCATGAGATTTTCTGTTGAGTTTTGTGTTGTGAAGTTTTCAAGTTTTGGGTAAGGATTTGATGGACTATGGAATAAGAAGTGGCAAGAGCCTAAGCTTGGGGATGCCCAAGGCACCCCAAAGTAATATTCAAGGACAACCAAGAGCCTAAGCTTGGGGATGCCCCAGAAGGCATCCCCTCTTTCGTCTTTGTCTATCGGTAGCTTTACTTGGGGCTATATTTTTATTCACCACATGATATGTGTTTTGCTTGAAGTGTCTTGTATGATATGAGTTGATACGTCCATTTTGTATCATGTTTTCTTACTGTTATTTATAATGTTTTTATCCATATAATGCTTTTTGGAGTGATTCTAATGCCTTTTCTCTCATAATATGCAAGGTATACACAAAGAGGGAGAATTTCGGCAGCTGGAAATCTGGACCTGAAAAAGCTACGTCAAGCTACCTATTCTGCACAACTCCAAATGACCTGAAACTTCATGAGGATTTTTTATGGAATATATAAGAATTATTGGAGCAAATAAATATCGGAGGGGGCCCACCAGGTGGGCACAACCCACCTGGGCGCGCCAGGCCCTGGGTGGGTTGTGCCCACCCAGGCCCACCTCCGGTGCCCATCTTCTGGTATATAGGTCCTTTTGATCTAGAAAAAAAATAAGGAGAGGACTTTCGAGATGGAGCGCCGCCGCCTCTAGGCGGAACTTGGGCAGGAGCACTTTTGCCCTCCGGCGGAGCGATTCCGCCAGGGGAACTTCCCTCCCGGAGGGGAAATCATCGTCATCATCATCACCAACAACTCTCCCATCTTGGGGAGGGCAATCTCCATCAACATATTCAATAGCACCATCTCATCTCAAACCCTAGCTCATCCCTTGTGTTCAATCTTGTTACCGGAACTATAGATTGGTGCTTGTGGGTGACTAGTAGTGTTGATTACATCTTGTAGTTGGTTACTATATGGTTTATTTGGTGGAAGATTATATGTTCAGATCCAATATGCTATTTAATACCCCTCTGATCATGAGCATGTTTATCATTTGTGAGTAGTTACTTTTGTTCCTGAGGTCACGGGAGAAATCATGCTGCAAGTAATCATGTGAACTTGATATGTGTTTGATATTTTGATAGTATGTATGTTGTGATTCCCTTAGTTGTGTCATGTGAACATCAACTACATGACACTTCACCATATTTGGGCATAAGGGAATGCATTGTGGAGTAGCAATTAGATGATGGGTTGCGAGAGTGACAGAAGCTTAAACCCCAGTTTATGCTCTATTCCGTAAGGGACCGATTGGATCCAAAAGTTTAATGCTATGGTTAGAATTTATTCTTAATACTTTTCTCGTAGTTGCGGATGCTTGCGAGAGGGTTAATCATAAGTAGGAGGTTTGTTCAAGTAAGAACAACACCTAAGCACCGGTCCACCCACATATCAAATTATCAAAGTAGCGAACACAAATCGAACCAACATGATGAAAGTGACTAGATGAAATTCCCGTGTACCCTCAAGAACACTTTGCTTATCATAAGAGACCGTTTTGGCCTGTCCTTTGCCTCAAAAGGATTGGGCTACCTTGATGCAATTTTGTTACTACTACCGTTACTTGCTCGTTACAAATTATCTTGCTATCAAACTACTCCACTACTTACAATTTCAGCACTTGCAGACATTACCTTGCTGAAAACCACTTGTCATTTCCTTCTGCTCCTCGTTGGGTTCGACACTCTTACTTATCGAAAAGGGCTACAATTGATCCCATATACTTGTGGGTCATCAAGGCTATTTTCTGGCACCGTTGCCGGGGAGTGAAGTGCCTTTGGTAAGTGGAATTTGGTAAGGAAACATTTATATAGTGTGCTGAAATTTATTGTCACTTGTTACTATGGAAAACAATCCTTTGAGGGGTTTGTTCGGGGTATCTTTACCTCGCCCGGAACCACAATTAGCTACCCCTCAACCTACTGCACCTACTGAAAATATTTAATATGAAATTCCTTCGGGTATGATAGAACAACTGCTAGCTAATCCTTATGCAGGAGATGGAACCGAACATCCTGATATGCACTTGATATATGTAGAACAAATTTGTGGATTGTTCAAGCTTGCAGGTTTACCCGAAGATCAAGTTATGAAGAAGGTTTTCCCTTTATCTTTGAAGGGAAAAGCATTGGCATGGTATAGGCTGTGCGATGATATTGGATCTCGGAATTGGAATCGTTTGATATTGGAGTTCCACCAAATTTTTTCCTATGCATCTAGTTCATCGTGATCGGAATTATATATATAATTTTTGGCCTTGTGAAGGAGAAAGTATCGCTCTAGCTTCGGGGAGGCTTAAGTTAATGTTATATTCATGCCCCAATCATGAGCTCTCAAGAGAAATTATTATCCATAATTTTTATGCTCGGCTTTCTCGTAATGATCAAACCATGCTTGATACGTCTTGTGCTGGTTCTTTTATGAAGAAGACTATTGAATTCCGGTGGGATCTTTTGGGAAGAATTAAACGCAACTCTGAAGATTGGGAACTCGATGAAGGTAAAGAGTCAGGTATTAAACTTAAATATGATTGTGTTAAATCTTTTATGGATACCGATGCTTTTCAAAAGTTTAGCACTAAATATGGACTTGACTCTGAGATAGTAGCCTCCTTTTGTGAATCATTTGCTACTCATGTTGAACTCCCTAAGGAGAAGTGGTTTAAACATCACCCACCTATTAAAGAAGAAACTAAAGAACCGGTACCAATTAAAGAAGAAACTATACTTTATAATGTTGATCCAGTTGTTCCTTCTGCTTATATTGAGAAACCACCTTTCCCTGTTAGGATAAAGGAACATGCTAAAGTTTCAACTGTGGTTAACAAAAGCTATATTAGAACACCTAAACCTGATGAACAAATCAAAGTAGAACCTAGCATTGCTATGGTTAAAGATCTCTTAGAAGAAGATATGGATGGGCATGTTATTTACTTCTGTGAAGAAGCTGCTAGAATTGCCAAACCTGATAAAAAGGATAAACATAGGCCTGTTGTTGGCATGCCTGTCATCTCAGTTAAAATAGGAGATCACTGTTATCATGGTTTATGTGACATAGGTGCTAGTGTGAGTGCTATTTATATCAAGAAATTATGAATGACATAGCACCCGCAGAAATAGAAGACATATATGTTACTATTAAACTTGCTAATAGAGACACCATATCACCAATTGGGATTGTTAGAGATGTCGAAGTCTTGTGTGAAAAAATAAAATACCCTACTGATTTTCTTGTTCTTGGCTCCCCACAAGATGACTTTTGTCCCATTATCTTTGGTAGACCTTTCTTGAACACCGTTAATGCTAAGATAGATTGTGAGAAACAAACTGTCGGTGTTAGTTTTGGTGTTAAGTCTCATGAGTTTAATTTTTCCAAGTTTAGTAGAAAGCTTCATGAAAAAGAATTGCCTAGTAAGGATGAATTAATTGGTCTTGATTCTATTGCTGTTCCACCTACTGATCCTTTAGAACAATATTTGCTAGACCATGAAAATGATTTACATATGCATGAAAGAAATGAAATAGATAAAATTTTCTTTGAACAATGTCCTCTACTTAAATACAACTTGCCTATTGAAACTCTAGGAGGTCCTCCTCCACCTAAAGGTGATCCTGTGTTTGAATTAAAACAATTGCCAGACACTTTGAAATATGCTTATCTTGATGAAAAGAAGATATATCCTGTTATTATTAGTGCTAACCTTTCAGAACATGAAGAAGAAAGATTATTGAAAGTTCTAAGGAAGCACCGGGCTGCTATTGGATATACTCTTGATGATTTAAAGGGCATTAGTCCCACTCTATGTCAGCACAAAATTAATATGGAACCTGATGCTAAACCCATTGTTGATCACCAACGTCGGTTAAATCCGAAGATGAAAGAAGTGGTAAGAATGGAAATCTTAAAACTTCTGGAAGCAGGTATAATCTATCCTATAGCTGATATATAGTAGATGGGTAAGTCTTGTTCATTGTGTTCCTAAGAAAGGAGGTATAACTGTTGTTCCTAATGATAAGAATGAACTTATCCCACAAAGAATTGTTACATGCTATAGAATGGTAATTGAGTTTAGAAAATTAAACAAAGCAACTAGAAAAGATCATTACCCTTTGCCTTTTATTGATCAAATGCTTGAAAGATTATCTAAGCACACACACACACACACACACACACACACTTTTGCTTCCTTGATGGATATTCTGGTTTTTCACAAATACCTATTTCTCAACCTGATCAAGAAAAGACCACTTTTACTTGTCCCTTTGGAACCTATGCTTATAGACGTATGCCTTTTGGTTTATGTAATGCACCTGCTACCTTTCATAGATGTATGACTGCTATATTCTCTGACTTTTGTGAAAAGATTGTTGAGGTTTTCATGGATGACTTTTTAGTTTATGGGAAGTCTTTTGATGATTGTTTAAGCAATCTTGATCGAGTTTTGCAGAGATGTGAACAAACAAATCTTGTCTTGAATTGGGAGAAGTGCCGCTTTATGGTTAATGAAGGCATTGTCTTGGGTCATAAAATTTCTGAAAGAGGTATTGAAGTGGACCAAGCTAAGGTTGATGCAATTGAGAAAATGCCATGTCCTAAAGATATAAAAGGTATTCATAGTTTCCTAGGTCATGCTGGTTTCTATAGGAGATTTATCAAAGACTTTTCTAAAATTTCTAGGCCTCTCACTAGTCTCTAGCTCGCAAAAGGATATTCCCTTTGTTTTTTATGATGATTGTTTAGAAGCCTTTGAAACACTCAAGAAAGCCTTAATTTCTGCACCTATTGTTCAACCACCTGATTGGAACTTGCCTTTTGAAATTATGTGTGATGCTAGTGATTATGCTGTTGGTGCTGTTCTAGGACAAAGAGTTAATAAGAAACTTAATGTTATTCATTATGCTAGTAAAACTCTAGACAGTGCTCAAAGAAATTATGCTACTACTGAAAAAGAATTCTTAGCAGTGGTGTTTGCTTGCGATAAATTTAGACCTTATATTGTTGATTCAAAAGTAACTGTTCACATAGACCATGCTGCTATTAAATATCTTATGAAAAAAAAAGATGCTAAACCTAGACTTATTCGATGGGTTCTCTTGTTACAAGAATTTGATTTACATATCATTGATAGAAAAGGAGTTGAGAACCCAGTAGCTGATAATTTGTCTAGGCTTGAAAATGTGCTTGATGACCCACTACCTATTGATGATAGTTTTCCTGATGAGCAGTTAGCTGCAATAAATGTTTCTCATAGTATTGCTTGGTATGCTGATTATGCTAATTACATTGTTGCTAAATATTTACCACCTAGCTTTACATACCAACAGAAGAAAAAAATTCTTCTATGATTTAAGACATTACATTTGGGATGACCCACATCTTTATAAAGAAGGAGTAGATGGTATTATTAGACGTTGTGTACCTGAGCATGAACAGGGACAAATCCTTTGGAAATGTCACTCCGAAGCTTATGGTGGGCATCATGCTGGAGATAGAACTGCTCATAAGGTATTGCAGTCTGGATTTTATTGGCCTACTCTCTTCAAGGATGCCCGTAAGTTCGTCTTATCTTGTGATGAATGCCAAAGAATAGGTAATATCGGTAAGCATCAAGAAATGCCTATGAATTATTCACTTGCTGTTGAACCATTTGATGTTTGGGGATTTTATTACATGGGACCTTTTCCTTCCTCTAATGGGTATACACATATTTTGGTTGTTGTTGATTATGTTACTAAATGGGTAGAATCTATTCCAACTAGTAGCGCTAATCACAACACCTCTATTAAAATGCTTAAGGAAGTTATTTTCCCAAGGTTTGGAGTCCCTGGATATTTAATGACTGATGGTGGTTCACACTTTATTCATGGTGCTTTCCGTAAGATGCTTGCCAAGTATGATGTTAACCATATAATTGCATCACCCTATCATCCTCAATCTAGTGGTCAAGTTGAACTTAGCAATAGAGAAATAAAATTAATTTTGCAAAAGACTGTCAATAGGTCCAGGAAGAATTGGTCTAAGAAATTAGATGATGCCCTTTGGGCTTATAGAACAGCATATAAAAATCCTATGGGTATGTCTCCTTATAAAATGATTTATGGAAAAGCTTGTCATTTGCCTCTTGAGTTAGAACATAAAGCATTTTGGGCAGTCAAAGAACTCAACTACGATTTCAAACTTGCTGGTGAAAAGAGGTTATTTGATATTAGCTCTTTAGATGAATGGAGAACCCAAGCTTATGAAAATGCAAAACTATTTAAAGAAAAAGCAAAAGATGGCATGACAAAAGAATCCAAAAGCGTGAGTTTGAAGTCGGAGAATATGTTCTTTTGTACAACTCTCGCTTCAGATTCTTTGCAGGAAAACTCCTCTCAAAATGGGAAGGCCCATATGTCATCGAGGAGGTTTACCGGTCTGGAGCCATCAAAATAAATAATCCCAAAGGTACTAACCCAAAGGTTGTTAATGGGAAACGAATAAAGCATTATATCTCAGGTACGCCCATTAACGTTGAAAGTAATATTATCCAAACTTTGACACCGGAAGAACACATAAAAGGGTCCTTCTGGAACACTCCAGAATTGTGAAAATAAGGAGGTACGTGATACGGTAAGTAAACGGACTCCGAAAAATCTGCAAAAATATTTTTTATCAGTTTTGGAATATTCAATTTTTTTGGAAATAAAGAAACTTCCAAGAAGCGTCCCCTAGTGGGCACAAGACACCTTACAGACTCCGTTTTTCTTCCGTATGCTTGTCCTCCAAGATAAAAAAATCTATATATACTTCCCGAGCCTGTTGATCACCGTATCGCGGAGAAATCCTCTATTCTATTTTTGTTGCTTTCCTGTTAGATCTGAAAATATGTCTTCCCAAGACTCTGAGGGTGAGAGCTATGTTGCTAATTTCATCGCAAACCCCAAGTCCTATGGGGATGAGGGGCACTATAGCTGGACCTCCGAAGAAGAAGAAGAAGAATCGGTTCCTCCCCGGTTCAAAAACAAGAGCATGGAGGCATTATGCAAGAAGATAATAAAACTCAAGATGAATAACGACGAGTTGAGGATAGATAATTTTATTCTCCGTCAGAAACTAGAGGAAGCGAAGGGGAAACCCTCCACTTTCTCACCACCACCATTGCCATGGAAATCCGAGGACAAGATTTCTCCTTCATCACCATCATCTTCTTCACGACCAAAGGAGAACTGAGTATCGGGTATGGGCACTCCCCTTGGCTTCTGCCAAGCTTGGGGGAGGTGCCCCGATATCGTATCACCCCACTATCTTATTACTTTTACTTATTTTAGTTCGATCTTTTGCTTTAGATGAATACAAGTTTAGTTTGATCATTTCTTCTTTGAGAGTTTGCTTAGTGATTTATCCTTGTAATCGTGTGCAAGTTATATAATGAAGTTTAGTGTGAGTTTTTGCTTTCTTTACTTTCATGTTGCAAATAAAAGGAAAGAAATAAATCAATAAGATTATATACTAATTCTATGGTAGGTGATGGCACCACATAAGGAAAAGTATAAGTAGAAAATTTTATTAGAGATTGACAAACATAGCATTAGTCAATGATGCAACTCATGAAAGAATTAATAAGGGAAGAGAAGATTCACATATAAATATACTATCCTAGAAATCTTTTGTGATTGTGAGCCCTCATCAAAATATTATATGCCAAAATTGTTGACGTTGGACAAGGAAGACAACTTAATGGTTTATGTTTGTTTATATTCACATAGAAATCATATTGTCATAGATCCTTTAACATGTGATGCTTGCCCCCTATCTTTGCTAGCCAAAAATTCCGCACTAAGTAGAGATACTACTTGTGCATCCAAAAACCCTTAAACCCAAATCTTATTTTCAAGTGTCCACCATACCTACCCAAGGATTGAGCAAGATCCCTCAAGTAAGTTGTCATCGGTGCAAAAAGGCAATAAAAATTGCTTCTAAAAGTGTGAGATCATTTAGTGTAAGAGAAAATTGAGCGTTGTACGAACTTGGATGGCAAAGAATAAAAGCGACAGACTGCATAATAAAGGTTGTCATCTTAAGGGGCAATACAATGTGACATTCATTTGCACTAAGGGATTGAGCATACAAACAAATAAGCACATGGCAACCTCTGCTTCCCTTTGCGAAGGGCCTATCTTTTACTTTTATGTATTTACTTTTATGCAAAGAGTCAAAGTTTTCCTTCTATTCCTTTTATTTTCTTCCTTTGGCAAGCATCATGTGGTGAGGAAAGATCTAGGCACATATGTCCAGTTGAATATAAATAGCATGAGGTATTATTGTTGACATCACCCTTGAGGTGAATATGTTGGGAGGCAAAACTATAAGCCCCTATCTTTCTATGTGTCCGGTTGAAACATTTTGCTCATGGGTACGCGATGAGTGTTAGCAATCATAGAAGACTATATGATGGTTGAGTATGTGGACTTGCCTAAAGGCTCCGATACGTGACCCTTCCTGAAAAGATGATGAATTGTAGTTGCAAAGTTAACTGAGAACATAGTTTGTTGGTTTTTAATAAGGTTTTTACTTTATACTTCAATTGTGTGATGAACTGTTACTTATTCATGAGAAGTATATGATAAAAGTTCTATGATAAAAGTCCTATGTTTAATTTTGTTGCTGTTATAATAATCAACATGATGCTTCTATGTCCGTATTTTGTTTTTATCGACACCTCTCTCTCTCAAAGCATGTGGACATGTTTTTCGATTTTGGTTTTCGCTTGAGGACAAGCAAGGTCTAAGCTTGGGGGAGTTGATACGTCCATTTTGCATCATGTTTTCTTACTGTTATTTATAATGTTTTTATCCATAATAATGCTTTTTGGAGTAATTCTAATGCCTTTTCTCTCATAATATGCAAGGTATACACAAAGAGGGAGAATTCCGGCAACTGGAAATCTGGACCTGACGTCAGGCTACCTATTCTGCACAACTCCAAATGAGCTGAAACTTCACGAGGATTTTTTATGGAATATATAAGAATTATTGGAGCAAATAACTACCAGAGGGGCCCACCAGGCACTAGTAGAAAATGGAGCTTTATTACCGGTTCGTAAGGGCCTTTAGTGCCGGTTCTGCAACCGGCACTAAAGGGTGGAGACTAAAGGCCCCCTCCCCTTTAGTACCGGTTCGGCACGAACCGCCACTAAAGGCCCACCACGTGGCGTGAGCTCGCGTCGTGGTATGGGGGACCTTTAGTACCGGTTGGTGTTACCAACCGGTACTAAAGGTATTTATTTTTTTGAAAATTTTGGAAAAAAAAATTTGATTTTTTTTCGATTTTCAATTTTCTGAATTATTTGATGATTTAGTCTCTAATCACCCCTCTTAACTGCTCAAGTGTGGATCACTCATTCCAAATCGTCTAACTTCCCGGCCGGTCACCCATCCTCTCACTCCCCTAGCCTGAGCACGCTTAACTTCGGAGTTCTATTCCCCCTACTTTCCAAGTCTGCACTTGTTGTTTTCCTGACAAATGTAAGCTGTCAATCCTATTAACCCTCAACAGTTTAGCTCGTTTCACCGTTTGAGTTTGAAACTATTATTCTAAAAAACAGTAATTATTTAGTAACACTAATATTTCTTGAATAAGTTTGACCATAGTTTGACCACAGTTTGACCATAGTTTGACCAGATTTGACCAAAATTCAAAAAATTGAAATAATTATTTAGTAACACTAATATTCTTGAATAATTATGTAGTAACATTAATACTTCTTGAATAAGTAGTTTGACCATAGTTTGACCAGATTTAACCAAAATTTAAAAAAACTGAAATTTGAGCATATCTTTTTTTCCTTTTGGAATTTGAGGATTCTAAAAAATTGCAAACAAGCCGTAGGCCGTCAAAATCGGATGCGGATTTTCGTGCTGAACATTTTGATATATTATACGTTTTTTTCCGACATCGTATGCAAAAGTTATAGCCATTTTACTTTTTCATAACACTTTTTTGCAAAACATGTCCAAATTTAAGTTTTTTATTTTCCTAACTAGTAGATGTAGTAATATAACTACATCTCGAAGAACTTTATTTTTTGAATTTTTTATCATTTTCTTTTGTTTTTTTCAAAACTGAAATGGCGATACAGGGGGGTAGAGTTTGAAAATTACCCTATAGTCCCGGTTTGTGTCTCCAACCGGGACTATAGGTCAGACCCCTTTAGTGCCGGTTCGTGGCACGAACCGGTACTAAAGGTTAGCCCTTTAGTACTGGTTTGTGCCACGAACCGGGACTAAAGGGGACCATGGGGCCCCGGCCTGACGCCAGCCTGCCACCACCCCTTTAGTACCGGTTCGTGGCACGAACCGGTACTAAAGGTTCAACACGAACCGGCATTAATGCATAGCCGTTCGAACCGGGACTAATGGTACCATTAGTACCGGGCCAAAATTGAACTGGGACTAATGTGTCTCACATTAGGTCATTTTTCTACTAGTGAGGTGGGCACAACCTACCTGGGCGCGCCAGGGAGCCAAGGCGCGCCCTGGTGGGTTGTGCTCACCCAGGCCCACCTCCGGTGCCCATCTTCTGGTATATAGGTCCTTTTGACCTAGAAAAAATAAGGAGAGGACTTTCAGGATGGAGCGCCGCCGCCTAGAGGTGGAACTTGGGCAGGAGCACTTTTGCCCTCCGGTGGAGCGATTCCGCCGGGGGAACTTCCCTCCCGGAGGGGGAAATCATCGTCATCATCATCACCAACAACTCTCCCATCTTGGGGAGGGCAATCTCCATCAACATCTTCAACAGCACCATCTCATCTCAAACCCTAGTTCATCTCTTATGTTCAATCTTGTTACCGGAACTATAGATTAGTGCTTGTGGGTGACTAGTAGTGTTGATTACATCTTGTAGTTGATTACTATATGGTTTATTTGGTGGAAGATTATATGTTCAGATCCAATATGCTATTTAATACCCCTCTGATCATGAGCATGTTTATCATTTGTGAGTAGTTACTTTTGTTCTTGAGGTCACGGGAGAAATCATGTTGCAAGTAATCATGTGAACTTGATATGTGTTCGATATTTTGATAGTATGTATGTTGTGATTCCCTTAGTGGTGTCATGTGAACGTCGACTACATGACACTTCACCATATTTGGGCCTAAGGGAATGCATTGTGAAGTAGCAATTAGATGATGGGTTGCGAGAGCGACAGAAGCTTAAACCCCAGTTTATGCGCTTTTCCGTAAGGGACCGATTGGATCCAAAAGCTTAATGCTATGGTTAGAATTTATTCTTAATACTTTTCTCATAGTTGCGAATGCTTGCGGGAGGGTTAATCATAAGTAGGAGGTTTGTTCAAGTAAGAACACCACCTAAGCACCGGTCCACCCACATATCAAATTATCAAAGGAGCGAACACAAATCGAACCAACATGATGAAAGTGACTGATGATGTTTGCCAAGACTACGTCGGTGGTTCCCCCAAGAGGAGAGGATGATGTAGCACAACAACGGTAGGTATTTCCCTCAGTAATGAAACCAAGGTATCAAACCAGTAGGAGAACCAAGCAACAAAACTTAAACAACCTCTGCACACAAATAACAGCCACTTGCAACCCGACGTGTTAAAGGGGTTGTCAATCCCTTTCGGGTACGGCGGCAGAAATTGGCACGGAGACGGGAGAAAATTGTAATAGATTGAAATAATAGATCGCAAATAAAATAAAGTGCAGCAATATATTTTTGTGTTTTTGGGTTTAATAGATCTGAATAAAAATGCAAAGGAAAAGTAGATCACAAGGCAAATATATGAAGAAGAAGACCCGGGGGCCGTAGGTTTCACTAGTGGCTTCTCTCGAGAAAAATAGCAAACGGTGGGTAAACAAATTACTGTTGGGCAATTGATAGAACTTCAAATAATTATGATGATATCCAGGCAATGATCATTACATAGGCATCACGTCCAAGATTAGTAGACCGACTCCTGCCTGCATCTACTACTATTACTCCGCACATCGACCACTATCCAGTATGCATCTAGTGTATTAAGTTCATGGAAAAACGGAGTAATGCAATAAGAACGATGACATGATGTAGACAAGATCCGTTTATCTATATGGCGGTAGATATAGATCTCGTCTTTTTATCCTTAGTGGCAATGATACATACGCGTCGGTTCCCCTTCTGTCACTGGGGTCAAGCACCGTAAGATCGAACCCACTACCGGGCACCTCTTCCCATTGCAAGACAAATAGATCAAGTTGGCCAAACAAAACCCAAATATCAAAGAAGAAATATGTGGCTATAAGAGATCATGCATATAAGAGATCAAAGAAACTCAAATAACTTTCATGGATATAAAAAGATATGACTGATCATAAACTCAAAGTTCATCAGATCCCAACAAACACACCGCAAAAGAGTTACATCATATGGATCTCCAAGAGACCATTGTATCGAGAATCAGCGAGAGAGAGAAAGCCATCTAGCTACTAACTACGGACCCAAAGGTCTACAAAGAACTACTCACGCATCATCGGAGAGGCACCAATGGAGGTGGTGAACCCCATCCGAGATGGTGTCTAGATTGGATCTGGTGGTTCTGGACTTTGCGGCGGCTGGATGAATATTTTGACGCCTCCCCTAGGGTTTTTGGAATATTTGGGTATTTATAGAGCAAAGAGGCGGCCCGGGGGGCACCCGAGGTGGGCACAACCCACCAGGGCGCGCCTGGGCCTTCTCGCGCGCCCTGGAGGGTTGTGCCCCCCTCGGGGCACCCCCCAGGTGCAACTAGGGCCCATTGCCTTTCTTCTGGCCCATAAAAAATCATCGTGGAGTTTCGTGGCATTTGGACTCCGTTTGATATTGATTTCCTGCAATGTAAAAAACATGGAAAAAACAGCAACTGGCACTTGGCACTATGTCAATAGGTTAGTACCAAAAAATGATATAAAATGACTATAAAATGATTATAAAATATCCAAGATTGATAATAAAACAGCATGGAACAATCAAAAATTATAGATACGTTGGAGATGTATCAGTGACTAGATGAAATTCCCGTGTACCCTCAAGAACGCTTTGCTTATCATAAAAGACCATTTTGGCCTGTCCTTTGCCTCATAAGGATTGGGCTACCTTGCTGCACTTTTGTTACTACTACCATTACTTGCTCGTTACAAATTATCTTGCTATCAAACTACTCCACGCAATACCTTGCTGAAAACCAC
Source organism: Thinopyrum obtusiflorum (assembly GCA_036873465.1). Lineage (NCBI taxonomy): Eukaryota > Viridiplantae > Streptophyta > Magnoliopsida > Poales > Poaceae > Thinopyrum > Thinopyrum obtusiflorum. The sequence continues at coordinate 40,257 of JAAAWM010011194.1, forward strand.
TTGTCATTTCCTTCTGCTCCTTGTTGGGTTCGACACTCTTACTTATCGAAAAGAGCTACAATTGATCCCCTATACTTGTGGGTCATCATGAGTCTTTAATTCTTAGTTTGCCATAATCATTATCGGTGTACAAAAGTAGGGGCCTTTTGTACCCCTTTACTTGTGCACGGGCAGTTGTAGCCACACCTGCGGCCACGCTTGGTGGGGCAGAGGAAGCAAGGAACAAGGTTATCAGAGCTGCGCTGGGACCAGAGTCGCGAAGAGCGAAGGGGCAAGGTGGGTTTCCCCCGGCAAGAGCCTTGCCGGGGACGAGCTACGCTGCCCCGGCAAGGGCCTTGCCGGGGCAACTTATCCAACACCAGCAGGACCGCCACCCTTGAGCCTGAGAGTCGACAAACATTGGAACCAAGGCTCGGGAGGCACCTGCATGGTGGTATGCAGATCTTTGTGAAGACTGAAGGCTTGCAAGATCAGATAAGAACTAGAAGACGAAGGCCCCCGGCAAGACCCTTGCTGGGGACGCTCACAAGACCCCGGCAAGACCCTTGCTGGGGACATCTGCGGGGCCACAACCAGGCCCGCACTTACCAAGGTTTCACTACCACATGGCCATCCCGACGCAGCAGCCAGCCTGCCAAATAGGCATGTACCTACGTGGCGGCATGCAACTCCTAGGTCAACCAAGCAAGCACCTGCGTGGTGGCACGCGGATCTTCGCGAAGACCCTGCCACCGCACCAGCGCAGCAGCCAGCCAGCCAACGTGGCGCTGCATGCCTCGTCAGCTTGGACGCGCGTTGAAGCGAGGTGAGGCGGCGACGGACGAGACAAGCTTCCTTGCCGTCCCCGATAAAGCAAGAGGACACGTCGACATCGCATTTAATGCGTTTTGTCCCACGATGTCAGAGATAAACTTGTACACTGTAGACACTTTCCACCTCCTGTGTGCCGTTGTGGCAGCCCCTTTGACATATAAAAGGAGGCCCGAGGCGTATTGAGGAAGGATTTGGACTTTTTGGGCTAGGCATGCACCGCAGCTAGTTCAAGATCTCAAGAACACCAAATATACACCAAAGCAGGACTAGGGTATTACGCATCACTTGCGGCCTGAACCTGGATAAAATTCCCCCGCGTTGATCTTCTAAACCCGCTCTTTTTATAGCCCCGTGCCCCGGCAGCCGTAGTAGGGATTCCCTGTGATCCCATAGGTGTCGTTCTTGAACCCTGACATCTTTGGTGCGCCAGGTAGGGGAAGCAAGCTATGAAAATCCAGTTCTGAAGCCAGTTCATCGACTCCTTCGTCATGATGGCTCGAGAGAAGAAGGCGACGTCGATCAGCCATGCTCTGGTGCCATCAGCTAGGCGAGGCAGTGCTGTCCGCAGCTGCGACAGCCATCCACGTGGCGACGGAAAAGCTAAGTCACGCAAAACCTTGAGCAATTTCTTCCTTTTTATAAGGTTATCCTCCTCGAAAAATCTTGTCCCTTGTATGGAAAACCTGTACGCAATGGAACCCTTCCGCTATTGGCAACGCCCTTGTTTCTGTTTCGAGTCCGCTCAACAGTTCAAGCGGCTGCGCTAAGAACGGCAGGGTGGCTTGTCTGACAGCAAGCGCCCCCTGGCTGGCTGCTAAGGATCCGTCCTTCAAAGCGCCATAGCATGGGCTTACGCGCCGGCAAACCTATCCAACTAGGCGTGGGGTGGGTACATACAAGGAAAGATCGAACAGGAAGATAGCATGCTTCATTTTAAAAGTACCGCAGAGTTATATTACATCAATGATTGCCGCAGTTCTAACTTAAGATAAATTGTCTTGGGCATGAACCCGCGGCGGCAAGGAGAAACGGGGTGCCTAGTCTCAGTGCTGGCCCTCCACCCTCTTGACTCCGTCGACGCAGCTGATGATGGGCTCGATATGCTCCTCGAGCGCCGCGAGGTCCACACCCTCCGGCTAGCTCTCCAGCGCGTCGGCGAAGTCGACGTTGGGGTTCCAGAATGCCACCTTGGTGAGAACCTTGGTCAGGGCGCCCCCGCAGAGCCTCCGGGACTCATTGGCCAGATAACTTGCTCGGTTGGAGTGGAGCTGCTCCAGGGCATCGAGGACGCCCTCGAAGAACAGGGTCAGCCTGGCGTTGGGGCTCACGTTCGGCTCCTGGGAGTACCTGACATTCAGCATGCCCATGGCGGCCAGCTTCGTGGTGATCCTGCCGGCGACGTCGATGAGGCGGCTGATCCATAGGTTTACGCTCTTCGCGTACTCTTGTGCTCGGTGGCGTCATCCCTCCGCAGCCGTTTCTCGTCCTCCAGGGCCTTTTTCAGGGTCTCCTCACGAGCCCCGGCCTTTGAAAGCTTCCCCTCCAAGCCGTCTAGCTTCAACTTCATATCGTTGATGGAGTCATTGGCCTCGGAGAGCAGCTTGGCCTTGTCGGAGATGGCGACCTGCACATCTGCCAGAGTGCGGTTGGCCGTGTCCCTCTCCTCCGTCAGCGTCGAGATTTTCTTCTTCAGCTCCTCCCGCTCCAGCTCCAGCTCCTTCACCTTGCCGGCATGGACTAAGGCCTGAGCATCGAGTGCCTCCTTGTGCCTCTGCTCCAGCTCCTGGGTCCACTGTGCGACAATCTCCCCGATCTCTTCATCCTTGCCGCGGAGTGTGGCGGCGAGCGCCTGCTCACGGGCAGCGAGGTCTTCCTCCTGGCTGTTCAGCAGAGCATGCTGCTGCTGCCGAGCGGCCTTGTCCTTGGCGGCCTGCTCCTTCGCCACCTCCTAGGCCTTCTCGATGTCGGCCTGCTTCAGGATGAGCTCTCGCTTGCGCTCATCCAGCTCACCCTGGGCAGCCTTCAATTCATCCCGGGCCTCGCCAAACCAGACCTGCGCCTGAGCGACGCACTCCTCCAAATCTGCCTCTGCCTTGTCCATCGCCGCCATCCTGGATCTCACTTTGTCTTGGCGGGCACGGTGGAGTGCTTGGAGCTTCTGGAAGTTGGCGCCCATGGCTCGAAGAAGCTGCTCCTCCTAGAAACCATCGCCGCCGGCGCTTGGTTCATCAACAACCTGGAGCCCGGCGATGGCGAGCACCTCATCATCAAAGACCTCCCCCTCGGCAGGCGCTCTGGTGTCTGCTGTCCCTGGGAGGCGGACGAACAAGTCATCACCCACCTTCAGGTACTTGGGAGGCGCGGGGGCTGCGGGGGAGGAAGGCTGGTCATTGGCCATGTCCTCCTCGACAGGCTTCTTGGCGTCCTCCTCGGCAGCGGCCTTGTCGGCCTCTTCGGCAGCGGCCTTGCCGGGCTCCTCGGCAGCGGCCTTGCCGGCCTCCCCGGCAGACCCCTCGCGGGCCTCCTTGGTGGCAGACTTGGCGGCTTCCTCAGCCGCGATCCTGACGGCCTCGGCCTCGGCGTCCTTGGTGACCTCCCCGATGATGATGTCAATATCCTCCTGGTCCATCGAGGGAGGGTCTGGAAACCAAAAAGGACAAATGAAACGAGGCCAAGATCAAGGTTCAGGACAAAAGAGAGAGAAAAAAGAAGAAGACAGGGATGGAGGGCAGGCCACTTACCCGCGCCAAGCTGAGAAGCAATTCCCTCCCCGCCAACATTTGTTGTCGAGACGGAGCCACCAGCACCCAAGTCCGCCTCCTCCTCCTCCATGTGCGTGGGCTCGGTGGTGGTTGCCCTTGGCCGGGGACGCCCCTTTAGGCGGCGTGGTCGATGGGGGCAGCATGTTGGGAGTGGCCCTTATGGGCTCCTCCTGCTGCTGCTCTCCTCCTGCAAACCCGGCAAGGTCAGCACCAAGGATTCATCCCCCAACGCCCGTTGATGGGGAGCGAGTAATGAACTTACGCTGGGGGCTGAGGCGGGGGCTGTGCCGAGGGCTGGCATCGGGGCTGATATCCACCACCTCCGGCGTGCGCGAAGTGCTCGCCGGGGGCTTGTCGCCCGCCGAGGCCTTGGCCCTCTTCACTGCCCTTTGGGCCAGCGTCTCCGTCTCCCTGCAAAGACAAGACCAAGTCAGGGGAAACATCATGGGCTGAGAGTCAGAAATGATAAAGGGCGCCACTTACTCTTCCTCCTCCGCCGGCATCCTCTTCCCTTTGGGGCTGAAAGACCCAAGGTCGAAATTGGCCTCGGGTTCGCTGTTCGAAGGGGAAGGAAAAGGGGATGGGGTCCTGCGCCTCTTGGACGAGGAAGAAGCGGCGGCCGCTGCCTTCTTCTTCGCTGCCGCATCCCACGTCTGGCGCACGGGCTGCGCCTGGGCCTGTTGCCGTTGCGCGGTCCTGCCGGGTCGGACCGGCTCGCCGGAGCTAGCCCGCCGCAGGACGCGCCTCCTTGCCGGGGGCGAGGAGTCCTCTGCCTCGATCTCCTCTTCTGTCGACTCCTCAACCATGTCCTCGACAAGGGGAGCCCCAGCACCGGCGCTGCTGGCCTCCCCGGCAGACCCCGCCCATTCAGCGAGCTCTTTCTCTTCTGCGGCCGTGTCGGCCTCATCCTCCACGGTGCCGACGCTGCCGGCCTCCCTGGTGAGTGCCGCCTCCTCCGCCCTGGCGGCAATGTATGCCAGCTCTGCCTTGGTGGTGTCGCGGATGAGCAGCGGCTTGTCACGAACGTATCTCTCCAACAGGTTGTCGAAGAACTCCTGCACCCGTTCTGCTTCTGGCTTGGCCCAGGTCGGATCCAGGCCGTGCGCATTGAAGTCCGGCATCATGGCGATGATGTCGGTCTGGCGAGAGTTGTTGCTCAACGGGACCACCCCCGCTGGCAACCCAAACAGAGACCCGCCGGCCTTGACGGCCTTGCCGGCCTTCTCGGCCTTGCCGGCCTTCTCGGCCTTGCCGGTCCCCTCGACCCCGCCGTCTTCATTCACCTTGAGCTGAAAGAGCCTCTGGCAAAAATGGGCATGCCCCAGCACCGTGAAATTGTGCTTCAAGCCCGAGGGGAGCCTCATGATGTCAGCCGCGTTCCTGAAGTCCCAGGCCGGCCTCCCCTTATTGTGCAGCGGGGCGATCCGGCGGTGGATGAAGTCCGCCCCAATCATCTCAAGGGTGAGCCTAGCTGAGGTGAGGTGGTGTATCCTAGTGGTGGCGACCGTGAGCTTCTTGTCATTGGCGTCGACGTCGCTCCAGTCCTTGCTGCGGACCGGCGGCCTCCGACGGACCCGGCAGAACTCTTGCGGGTCTGCCTCCTCAATCCAGCACCACCGGCCCCGCCACTCTTCCCACCTCTCCTTCTGGGCACCCTCCGGGTATGTGCCCCTGTTCTGGTTCCTCGGGATCCAGGTGATGCACCCGGAGATGGCGCCCCCTGGCTGGATGCGAGGGGTGAAGTAGTGCCGGAAGAGCGCCGTGCTGGGATGCACTCCGGCGAAGCCCTCACAGAGGTGGGCAAAGAAAGCCATGCATGCCACGACGTTCGGCGTGAAATCCAGAAGGTGGAAGCCGTAGGTGTGCATGACGTCGTTGAAGAAATCAGAGAAGGGGGGGCAGAGCCCGCAGGAGAAGTAATCGACGAAGAAGGGGTACCGATTTGGGCCGGCCTCGGCGAAATCGGCGGGGATGATGTGCGTGGCAGGGTGCCCCGACGTCTCCCTTCCCCATAGAGGCCTGAAGTAGTCCCTGAGGGTGACCGCATCGACCGTCAAGGGGAAGAAGGCGCGCTGCGTCCGAAGCGCCGCCAACTCACTCTCCGGCGCCTCCTTCCCTCCGTCGTCTTAGGCCACTCCCTTGCCCTTGCCTGTCTTGGGCGCATGGCAACTAGGGGGGGGGGGCGAAGAGTCGAGGGCAATGGGGGCGCGGCGGCGGCAAACAGAGGCAAGAGCTTCGGCTCGCGCTTGAGGAAGAAGAAGAGGGGAACGGCGGTTCCGAGATTGGAAAAGGCATGGAGGGTAAATGAGCAGCGCGCCTGCGGTTTTTCCTTTTTATGGGGAAGGCGCGGGCCGCCTCTTTACCATTTACCACAACGTGACGCGAGCATGCAGCAACCGCCCCATGCACGACCCCCACGTCACGCATTCAACGTGGGTCATGGGGAAGCGCAACTGACGAAGGGGTTACCATAGTAAAACTCTGCCACGCGTGCCCGCGCACCGTTCTGGGCCTGGCCCAACAACACTCTGCGCTTATGTGTGGCCCAGGCCCGGGGGCTCCTATCGGTGTACAAAAGTAGGGGCCTTCTGTACCCCTTTACTTGTGCACGGGCAGTTGTAGCCACACCTGCAGCCACGCTTGGCGGGGCAGAGGAAGCAATGAACAAGGTTATCAGAGCTGCGCTGGGACCAGAGGCGCGAACAGCGAAGGGGCAAGATGGGTTTCCCCCGGCAAGAGCCTTGCCGGGGACAACCTACGCTGCCCCGGCAAGGGCCTTGCCGGGGCAACTTATCCAACACCAGCAGGACCGCCACCCTTGAGCCTGAGAGTTCCGACACCATCGACAAACATTGGAACCAAGGCTCGGGAGGCGCCTGCATGGTGGTATGCAGATCTTTGTGAAGACTGAAGGCCTGCAAGATCAGATAAGAACCAGAAGACGAAGGCCCCCGGCAAGACCCTTGCCGGGGACGCTCACAAGACCCCAGCAAGACCCTTGCCGGGGACATCTGCGGGGCCACAACCAGGCCCGCACTTACCAAGGTTTCACTACCACATGGCCGTCCCGACGTAGCAGCCAGCCTGCCAACTAGGCATGTACCTACATGGCGGCATGCAGCTCCTAGGCCAACCAAGCAAGCACCTGCGTGGTGGCAGGCGGATCTTTGCGAAGACCCTGCCACCGCACCAGCGCAGCAGCTATCCAGCCAGCGTGGCGCTGCATGCCTCGTCAGCTTGGACGCGCGTTGAAGCGAGGCGAGGCGGCGACGGACGAGACAAGCTTCCTTGCCGTCCCCGATAAAGCAAGAGGACACATCGATAGCGCATTTAATGCGTTTTGTCCCACGATGTCAGAGATAAACTTGTACACTGTAGACAGTTTCCACCTCCTTTGTGCCGCTGTGGCAGCCCCTTTGACATATAAAAGGAGGCCCGAGGCGTACTGAGGAAGGATTCGGACTTTTTGGGCTAGGCATGCACCGCAGCTAGTTCAAGATCTCAAGAACACCAAATATACACCAAAGCAGGACTAGGGTATTACGCATCACTTGCGGCCTGAACCTGGATAAAATTCCCCCGCGTTGATCTTCTAAACCCGCTATTTTTACAGTCCCGCGCCGCCCCGGCAACCGTAGTAGGGATTCCCTGTGATCCCATAGGTGTCGTTCTTGAACCCCGACAATCATCCTTGCTGTATACACAACTTTTGAGAGGGACACGCATGACTCGTGATTTATTAGAATACTCTATGTGCTTCACTTATATCTTTTGAGCTAGGCACTTTTGCTCTAGTGCTTCACTTATATCTTTTTAGAGCACGACAGTGGTTTTATTTTATAGGAATTTTTGAACTCTCATGCTTCACTTATATTATTTTGAGAGTCTCTAAACAGCATGGTAATTTGCTTTGGTTATGAATTTAGTCCTAATATGATGGGCATCCAAGAGGGATATAATAAAAACTTTCATATAAAGTGCATTGAATACTATGAGAAGTTTGATTCCTTATGATTGTTTTGAGATATGAGGATGATAATATTAGAGTCATGCTAGTGAGTAACTGTGGTTGTAGAAATACTTGTCTTGAAGTTTGTGATTCCCGTAGCATGCACGTGTGGTGAATCATTATGTAATGAAATTGGAGCATGATTTATTTATTGATTATCATCCTTATGAGTGGCGGTCGGGGACGAGCGATGGTCTTTTCTTACCAATCTATCCCCCTAGGAGCATGCGCGTAGTACTTTGTTTTGATGACTAATATATTTTTGCAATAAGTATGTGAGTTCTTTATGACTAATGTTGAGTCTATGGATTATACGCACTCTCACCCTTCCACCATTGCTAGCCTCTCTAGTACCGCGCAACTTTCACCGGTACCATACACCCAACATATACCTTCCTCAAAATAGCCACCATACCTACCTATTATGGCATTTCCATAGTCATTCCGAGATATATTGCCATGCAACTTCCACCGTTCCGTTTATTATGACGCGCTGCATCATTGTCATATTGCTTTGCATGATCATGTAGTTGACATAGTATTTGTGGCAAAGCTGTTGGGGAATGTAGCAGAAATTCAAAATTTTCTACGCATCACCAAGATCAATCTATGGAGATTCTAGCAACAAGAGGGGAGTGCATCTTCATACCTTTGAAGATTGTGATGCGGAAGCGTTGCAAGAACGCGGTCGGTGGAGTCGTACATGAAGCGATTCAGATCGCGGCAGAATCCGATCTAAGCACCGAACAACGGTGCCTCCGCGTTCAACACACGTGCAGCCCGGTGACGTCTGCCACACCTTGATCCAGCAAGGAGAGAGGGAGAGGTTGGGGAAGACTCCGTCCAACAGCAGCACGATGGCATGGTGGTGGTGGAGGAGCGTGGCACTCCATCAGGGCTTCGCCAAGCACTGCGAGAGACGAGGAGGGAGAGGGGTTGGGGTGCACCGAGCGAGAGGGAGTTTCTCATGTATGGCAGCCCCAAAACCCCCACTATTTACAGGAGGAGGGGAGGTGGCTGCGCCCCCTCTAGGGTTATCACCCTAGTGGTTGCGGCAGCCCTAGATGGGATTGGAGGGGGCGGCCAAGAGAGGGAGAGAGGGGGCGCGCCTAGGGTGGGCCTTTAGGCCCATCTGCGCCTAGGGTTTACCCCCTCTCCTCTTGGCTGCGCCTTGGGCCTTGGTGGGAGGTGCACCAGCCCACTCAGGGGCTGGTTCCTTCCCACTCTTGGCCCATGCAAGCCTCCGGGGCTGGTGGCCCCTCCCGGTGGACCCCGGAACCCTTCCGGTGGTCCCGGTGGCGCCCGAAACACTTCCGATGGCCAAAACCTCACTTCCTATATATTATTATTTACCTCCGGACCATTCCGGAACTCCTCGTGACGTCCAGGATCTCATCCAGGACTCCGAACAACATTCGGTAACCACGTACAAACTTTCCCTATAACCCTAGCGTCATCGAACCTTAAGTGTGTAGACCCTACGAGTTCGGGAGGCATGCAGACATGATCGAGACATCTCTCCGGTCAATAACCAACAGCGGGATCTGGATACCCATGTTGGCTCCCACATGCTCCACGATGATCTCATCGGATGAACCACGATGTCAAGGATTCAATCAATCCCGTATACAATTCCCTTTGTCAATCGGTATGTTACTTGCCCGAGATTCGATCGTCGGTATCCCAATACCTCGTTCAATCTCATTACCGGCAAGTCACTTTACTTGTTCTGTGATGCATGATCCCGTGACTAACTACTTAGTCACATTGAGCTCATTATGATGATGCATTACCGAGTGGGCCCAGAGATACCACTCCGTCACACGGAGTGACAAATCCCAGTCTTGATTCGTGCCAACCCAATAGACACTTTCGGAGATACCCGTAATGTGCCTTTATAGCCACCCAGTTACGTTGTGACGTTTGGCACACCCAAAGCATTCCTACGGTATTCGGGAGTTGCACAATCTCATGGTCTAAGGAAAAGATACTTGACATTAGAAAAGCTTTAGCAGACGAACTACACGATCTTGTGCTATGCTTAGGATTGGGTCTTGTCCATCACATCATTCTCCTAATGATGTGATCCCGTTATCAATGACATCCAATGTCCATGGTCAGGAAACCATAACCATCGTTGATCAACGAGCTAGTCAACTA